>VDFB02233182.1:0-31276 GCA_007258455.2 Sequoia sempervirens | reverse complement strand
ACTTTCAAATTTGAGAAGTCTTAGAAGTCTTCTTCAATGTCCTTGTCCTTGCCCTTCAAAGTCTTTTTGGTTTCTCTATTCTGTAACTTGGAATGAATAATTCCTTATAATCCATAATCAACCTATTGGTAGGTAATGTTTGTGTGACATGTTCAATCACATGGTCATCCATAATGTTAATAAATGGTCGACCATAAACCTTCGAGTTGTATGTACAACAAAGCACAAGGTGTGGGTAAGAATGAGGCCAATAAAGTAGGACTAAATTTACAAACTCCATTTGATTCTCTCTCAAGCACATTACAATACAATGTCCATGCTTCCATTTCAATTTTAATCTTCCTATTAATACAATTAGTTTTGTCAAATTGAACCCCAGGCTATCCATACCAGTATGACTTATCATCCATAAAAGTCAAAAGTGTTAATTCTTGACATAATACATTTGATTTTATGAATGCTTGCAATTTTTCATTCTGGTTAGTTGAAATAGATAACATTCTGCACAACCACAAAAAAATTATGAGTTTCTCTTATTATACATTCTACATAATCATATAAAATATAGTTGAACTTGAATTAAAAAAATTAAATACAAATTCACCTACCTTTTTCCTTAACTTCTATGATAAACACCATTGTTTCGCTGATTTTTTGCTTCTATCATGCAATACACTCTACAATTTTCTCAATATTCAAAGAATCTATGCTAGGATTTTTGTCAAGTAATTGATCTTAAACTGGAGAGGACTTCTACACCCAATTGAATTTTCAAAGAGGCAGCGAATTTTAGGGTAAGTTTCAAGAAAGTTTATCACTCTTCTACACCTTATTTATACAGTTAATAACTCATTTTAAAGTGATTTTTGTTTTAAAAAGGTAATATAGTCATCTGAATGTTTTTTAGTTGTTGCACAGTCAATTAAAATTGGTTAAGGGTTGTGGTTGACTATGATGCAGGAGCATCTTGTAGGAGACACAATGATAGGTAGTGGAGTCTTTCTTTATGGGCAATTTTTTTTAAAACCATGTTTAATATGTGGGATGCTTGGGGAAGGATATTTGAAAGGAGGAGTTGTATATTTAGGAATATTTTAAGTCGTCTTGTGTTAAAATAAAAGAACATTATCACTAAGCATGTATTTTCAAATTTTTGTGTGAATAAAGGTGATGTGCTTGACATCGCTTTTAGGATTTGGACAAATTTTGTTTGTAAAGTTTTTGCGCTAATTTCATCATAGTTCTGTGAAACTCTGCTTTAAATTTTTATTCCAAATTGGGGAATATTTCATTGTGGTTTTCTATCTATAGAAAAGACTGTTCAGTCACAAGAGTCATGTAAAATCATGAATGGGTTAAGTTTTATTAATTATGCTTTAAATATAACTTTAGGTCAATATATTTATTTATTATTTCTTTTTTTCAAATGTTCATTATGTTCTTGTAAGCTGCTTGAATGAATAGCCCTTCATTGGGTTCGTGGTCCTTGGACTGCATCAGTACGTCTCCAAAAGTTTATACTACTGCTCCAGGGTTAAATTATAGGGCCTTGTATATGTGATAACTCCTTAATAACTTTGGAGGTGAGTATGATATGTACATACGCTCACTACTTCTCTATGTAAGGAGTATACTATATAAGTTACCTCAACTATCTTGTGCCCATCAAAACTTTCGGAAAATGAATGGAAAGGACCACTAAACTAATTATGTCATTTGTATGGTTCACTTTAAACCTCTATCTCATTTAATCAATCTCCCAAGATTCTCTAACAATATTATTTTTTGCATGAGGCATAAGATTGGTCAAATGAACATTCAGTGCTACCGACATATGATATTTATAAGGTAATTGAAGTACTGCTAATCTGACATGTGATTTCCAACTCTCTACAATACTCTCCCACTACCTTCAAACAAATGCCAAAAAAAAAATTGTTGTAACATTTGGGTCAAATCTCGGCTGCTCAAGCTTGATCAATAAGGCTGAAAGTAAACAGCCAACACATTGTTTTTTGTTTTAGATATTGGATGCCCCAAATAACAAACAACGGTGCTTTTATTAGTAGTACTTTTACCTACCTAATCTTTAGCTTGTAAAATTGTTTTTATCATCCATACTTTTTTCAAAATGTGAATTCCTTATCAACAAGTAAGTTAATAATGCCTCGTCTGACTTCTATTTTGTGAACTTTGTTGGAACAAGACGCTGAATCATAAAAAGATGGAGAGTATGGTCTCCAAAGCAAGAGAAAACTTTGGAAGGTTTGGTAGGCCTTGAGTCACATTCATGAATACAGCAAGAATGTCTGCTATATATGAAGAAAATAAATTTTTGTTTCAGTTCCACGTTCAACACAATGGATAACAAAAAGATTGATGGCAAGGCTCCATCCTAAAGAGAAACATTTAGCTTGTATGTGAGGAAAGTTGCTATGATTCAAATCATTTCAGATGCAAGACACATGCTACCAGCCAACTAGAAAATAATGATGCAAGACACATAAATACACAACAATGATATTTTGCAGTGCAACAATATAGAAGTTTAAATTAAAGATTTAAACTTATGGCAGCGATCATGATAAATGGATATTACTATATTAATAAGTGGCGATCATGATAAGACTTAAAGAATTGTTATTAATAAGGCAGTGGTCATGTTTAAAGAAGGCTACGATAGAAAAGGTTTAAGTATTTTTGAAAGGAGCACATAAGACAAAGGGGCAAATAAAAACAAAATCATATAAAGACAAAATTAAAGAAAAAGACAAAATTCATAATAGACAAAAGAGGGCTGTGATCTAATTAAGCCAAGAGGCTTCTACAATGAAAGCACAGGATGCGTGTACATTTTTTGAAGCTATGTTTATTTTGATGTTCTCCTCCCTGGCATATTATAAAAGAAAAAAAAGAAACGCAATCGACATGCATATAAAAGAAATGTAACGACATGCAAAAGCAGCATAATTACCATCGACAATTTATTTCTTTTTGGAATTGAGTGAGGATTAAACTTGAGTAATCTTTTCTTTGTTGCTGACACTCCTTTGTTGCTGATACTCCATACTTTGGGTTGAGGTATTAGTAATATGTGTTTCAAGTCTTGTCGCTTTGGTATCATGGTTATGAACCAAAGTTAGTCATGCCTTTTTGCTTTCAATTCAAAACCACACATCATTTAAATTTGTGTTTCAATATTTTATTGAAGATCTAAGGAGGGAGTTGTACCTCATTAAAATTCAGAGGAAGATCAACAATGAAATGATGAACTCTCCAACTGTTCGTTAATAATTTTTCTTCCTTTTGGGCAATAAAGAGTCATATTAAATTACCTTTCAAGAAGACAAATCTATTAACCAACAATAGTTATAACAGTTAATTTTTTTTTCTATCTATAAAATAAAAATGCAAACATTTCATCAAAATGTACTTTTTGATATACAATAAAATATATTTTCTGTTCTGCTCCTCCTAGACCTAATAGTTATATCACAATACCAAGAATAGTGGACGTGACGAGTAGATGAACCTGTGATTGAGTGCTCCTAAGAAGATAATGGATGTGTGTTAATCGTTCATTTGTGATTCCTAGCATGCTAAAAGAATTGAGTCATCATTGATCATTGATTTACTGAAACCTAAGTTGTTGATGTGCCTGGTTGATTTAAGGTGCTACCACTTTTTAAATAATTGATCAATTTAAAATAAATTGAGCATCGCAAAAAAAAGCAGATTAAAAAAGCACACACAACAAATGACACAAAGACTATGTGGTTTTCTAATATGGCTACATCCACGAGAAAGGAAGGTACAATATCTTTATTGTAGAACAACAAAAAATACAAGCTCTTCATCTGTTGCATATTACAATTAACATCCCCAATAGATAGAAGTGATTTGGGGAACGGAGAAATTGAAGAGGCATGGAATTTGAAGGGGTAGAGCCGGTTGAACTTCACATTTATAACAATCTCCCACTTGAAGTCCAAACCATGCTGCAGCTTAGAGATGTCACCCGTCTTTCTAGGCTTATTGTCGCAATTTCACAAAACCAAAAGAAACTCTGCAAAATTGCACCATGCAACCAATCAGATATCTGAACTGTTTGTAAAATGGAAAATGATCACCCTCATCGGCCCACTATGCATAATCCTTGTACAACCTCTAGACAAATTCCATCAAAGTGTCAATCCTGTGCCACTAGTAGCCTATCTCTCCAACTCTAGTCTACTAAAGAGCACTTGCATACAAATAAACGTAGGGAATCCCCTCAACCAGCTATGGTCTCTGACTAGGTGGATGAAAGACAGGGATATTCTCCCAAGCCCAGATCATAAGGTCATCCCACAGCTGATGCTATGCACACCTTTGTACGCCGCCTCATGTAAGTGATGATATAACATGCCAAGCAAGTATGGTGTCCCCAAACAAACAAATTTTCTAAATTTATCTCAAAAAGAACATCTCCCATCCAGAGAATCAGTCTACAAGATTGGAGTCACACGTGAATTGTATATAACATCCATCCTATTGAGGATACCTCACCATGGAATATTCAATCTGCACTCCCCGAGATGCCCAGTTCTTTCACCATCATCAACCGCTAAAACCCATAATAACTGCCCTCGCAGATGGATCATAGACAACTGGCCCCTTGGATCGAAAGGCACAAATCCACAACAGCCTCCAACGTTATAGTAGCCTCTCCTTCGTGCTAGTGGAAGGAATATGTTCCCTGAATGCTATCTTCGCTAATGCCGCTGGGTGTCTCCTATTTGCCTAAATAATGGCATATAGGTCACATAGTATAACTAAGTCGTGATTAATCGGCGCTCGGTTCGCAATCGATCCTCAAATGCACAGGGTCGGGCGGCCTCGAACTCTACGGTATAAGGATAGTTTCTCGACACGCAATGAGAGTTAGCACATCATTAAAGCATCATTGTTACAATCTATCTAATGAAAAGAAGCAAAATTGTGCTTAAACTAAGTCAACCACCAAATGTGTCAGCGGCTAGTCAAATGAGTATGCTGCCTTCACTCTTCATGCATCACTTGGTGTAATGTCATGTCACATGAGCTCACAAATGTGTTATTCATTAGCACATGTGTTGCTTCCGCTAGCATATGCGTCATTATCAAATCAGTTGCGTTGAATGCCCTTTCGTTTGCATTGTGACAAAATGACTGCATCACTCTAACTATCACTTGCGTTGCAAAACGACGATTGTGTCTTACAAACTTGCAAATGCGTCACTCTTGAACAGACCCTTTACGTTTGCATCATGACACATCAAATGCGTTGAATGCAAATATGAATGCAGCTTATGCAAACGTGAATGCGTAGCAACGCATTTGTTACCCTAACTTATAGCCCTAAAAATGCGCATAAAACAATGAAATGACGAAGTGGGTAAGGCATACTTACCAATGCGTCCGTGCCCTCTGATCGTTTGAAAGTCTGAAAAATGTAACTGTGGTGCTCAGACACTGGAATCACCATCTTCGCCGAAGTCTCCTCTCTCTGAGCTCTCAAATTTCCAAAGGTAAAAGTGAAAATGAATTGACTTTTTACCCATGTTGAACCTATTTATAGGCTAAAAGTGGGATTCTCTTCAAAATTTTATTATTGTAGGCTCTTTTGACCAACCTTTTGGCTGCTTTAAACACCTCGAAATCTAAAACCGATCGCACCAATGATTTTTTGATTGTCAAATTAACTTTTTCAAACACTTTCCAAATTTTCTTGTCGCCGGACTAAAATTTGAAAATTTTCCTGAGGGGGAATAAATACTCCGTACCTTCACTAGGACATGTTTCTGACTGAATTTTCTTTGTCACAATGCAACAAGCTGCATTATGACAAAGAGGGGCAAAATGTAGACACATAAGACTGACCTAAGTTGCAAGTTTTATTTTCTCCATATTTCTTCCCAGCATAATTAAAATATTTAATCATGTCCTATGGTCCAATTCAACTATTAATTAAATAATTCATAATTATTTAATCAATTCTTATCTTTTATTCATTTTGACTATTTATTTATTTAAATACATCACTAACTCTCTAATATTTTTCTATGATTAAATATCTTTTGTCCATTATTTCCTCCTGATTATTTAAATAAGTAAATTTTATTTATTTATTTAAATATGTCATCAATGTCTAAATGTCTTTAAATAATTAAATAAATTTATTTAATTATTCTCCACTTTGACATTCTCCTAATTTTTCTGATTTTCCCTATCTTCGTAAATAATTAGAAATTTATTATTTATTTTCACATAGCCCCATCTTTTGAATTGAATTGATTTTTAATTCAAAATAGCAATTTTCCCTCTTAAATCAAATCATTTCTATTATTATTTGATTTTCCCAGCTTTCTTTTTTTCTGTGCCATTCTTATCTCTTTGTCACATGCAATTTTGTCCCTTGATTTGATTTTCTAAAATCAAACATTGACCATTCATTTCAAATTTACTCTAATGTTCCCCTAACCCTAATTGCGGGTTGTCACATTCGATTTTAACCATTGATCTTAGGGCATTTGTCAATCTTCAATCTTGGCCATTCACCAAAAATTGACTTTTCTATAAAATGGCAATTTTGGTCTCATTTGCACATCTCTTAATCTTATGCAATTTACGCCTTAACCAATCTACATCTCCTACATCTCTTGGTATCTTGACATTTTGGCATTTCATAGGCTTGCTTCATAGTTGCTTAGTTGCATTGTGTCGCACTTTGATAGAATCGTTTAACATTTGCTTAGCGCATTTGCATAGTCATAGGCTACTCATCACAAATCCGACAAACACAATATTGCAGCAAATAAAGAAGGTGCAATGGAAGTCAATCATAAAGATTGAAGACATTCGGTAAACTTTTTCCTTATTTTTGTATTGTTACTTCTTTATAATTCATTGTTTGCTTTTGGGTTATCTTATTTTATGCTCTAATCTGCTAATCTAGATTTTTTTCCCTAAACTACACTATAATGTCTATACATAAGTGTTTTTGTCGGGTGATTAGCTTCTCCCCATTATAAACATATAATAAATTTAAATACAATAATACATTGAAAAATTAAATGTGGTGGCAAAACCTTGCGCTGTTCTTGCAGTTTCTGTCGTCTTCCATCATTACCGATTACTGTCCGCCCCCTTCCTTGATGGGCCCTACATATGATGGCATGTTACGCTTTTAGGGCGTTTTTACGTATGTTGTTTTGGGAGATGAGCCGCGTCCGTAATATACGGTCTAAAATCAATAAAACTGCCAAATAGACCATCTGGCGATTTCTATTCTGGACGGCAGTATGACCGTGAGGAAGATCAAAGAGTTTGTAATGAATGCCATTTTCGTTTTAAAGATGTGAGAGTGCGTTTAAGCCGTGAACAGAGCGATCAGATTGCTTCGGCTTCTTCTCTTGCAAATGGAGAAATTTGGGAAAAAGGTGATGCGTTGGTTGCCTTTTAAGAAGAAACACTACATAATCCAAAGGGCGAATCCTTTAATCTTCAAGCAATTCATTTGGCGCAGCTGCATTTTTGTTCTGAGCGTGTGGTTAAGAAACGGGGGTGTAATGAAATGCTCTAGAAATGTCAATGTTTCAAGATGAAAATGTCCCAAAATGCAGCAACCAGGTGGGAAGCTGCATACATTTAACACTGTTTTCTTCTGTTTTTTTTGCATTGTTTTTCGTGTTATCCCCTGTTTTAGCTCTGGTACAGTTTTTTTAATTGTGTTAGATGGTGACTGATTTTATTATTTTGGGCAGTTCCATGGTTCCAGAGACTATAACTTTATATTTTTCTTTTCAGTCTTTTTGTTACGGCATGCATAGAGGCGGGCATATTTGGATCTTCTATGCCATGTGTTCTTTCTTTTTCTCCACCTAAGGTCTCGGCGAAGATTACGTAAATCGAAATGGAAAGCTGCCCAAAATCTTGGTGCAAATTCAAAAAGAAATTCTACCATCCATTGAACATGTGGGAGTACATCATTTCATCGTTTCATGCATTTTTTTGCATCCATCTAGCAAGCTCCATTCGACTTTGAGGTTCCACTTGCTAAATTGCATACGACGCATTGTTAATGTATGACCTTGTTTCGTTGAAGTTTGCCTGGAAATGGATACAAGTACTTCAAGGCAAGGATTTCCAGAGGTATGTTCCGAATGAACCGACACTTTCCAGACATATATTGTTATAGTTGGATAGTGACTACTTTTATTATTTTGGACAGTTGCATTGTTAGAGAGACTATAAATATATATATATATTTTTCCATGTTTTTATTATATTGTTTTATTTGATTTCTCTCCATGAGACATAAGATTGGTCAATTGAACATTATAAAAACAGAGCAGACTGCTCTGCAAGAATGCGTAATTTCATCATTGGTATGTGGAAAATCTGTTGTATGAAAGGATTAATCGACCTGTGCAGCATGTTTCTAGACTATTCTTAACACCAAATATAAGCAAATCTCTCATGATGTTTTGACCATCAGAAAAATACAGAGTCCCAGGCTTTTTGTTTCTGTAAACTTAGACTAAAACATAAGCGGTAAGAGAACTGAGGCAAAGATAAAATGTACATGCCAATATCAACAAATTCAAAAAATTTCATTGCTTTGTTGGGAGTCATTCCTTCCCTCGGTTAACTCTACTTATATTTACCAGAAATAAATATTCCCCGTCAACAATTTCCCCAACCCAAGTCATTACAATCCTGGACTATTTTGGACTAATTTCTCAAGTGTGACTGGGGCTTCTGATTGTGTTGATGAATGATCAAATTTTTGTTACAATCTTGTGTGTTTCATGCTCACATGTCAAGGGTAAACAAGTTCCTAGTTTTCTCTTAGTTGGACTCAGAAATGTGTTTTAGTCCTCTGCTTATCATACTTCAAGCTAAGTGTACCTGTGCAATTTTTTTTCATCTAAGGACAAAAATATATGGTCTTGACTTTGCATTTCTAGAGCATAACAGCTTCACTAGTTAAGAAGACACTTGTGTTTTAGAAATTAGAATAGTTGCTACTATCTTATTAGTGCCTGCCTTTTAAGCAGGTACTATTGTGTTCAAAACACTTTAATTTGTAATTAATTTTATGAACCATGCAACCAATTAAAAGTTTTTATTTTTATTTGCTGTTTTCCTAATGACAACAATTACAGCATGTATATTATTTATTGAAAAATAAATAAAAATTAATATTTATCTTTAAAACTGTTGGATAAAACAATTGAGGACTTATTGCAATGTTCGCATAGATCAAAAATATTAATTATGGTTTTTGTACACTGGTTTAAATTTTTCCGCAGGCGATGTGCAGTTCATATTGTATTTGTATAGTCGTATGAAAGTGTCTTTGTATTTACTATAAATATGCATGCATAAATGCATTTATATCCTTTCTACAGTTTCACATCATTTCACAGTCACCGGAAACTTATCATAGAACATGGACTGCATCTCAACCTGTAAACCAGAAAAAGTGATTTTATTTTACTGGAACCTACATGATTAGAATACGTGTCATCAGGGAAAGATAAGTATGCAGAGGAGGACGAGGGAAAATATTATAAACTTTTTATATTGCTAAAATCATTCTCTTCAATCATCAAACTAACAAAATAATAGCCATTATTATTATGCATAGACAAGGCACTTGAACTTTTTGAAAAAATGCTTTATAAATTGCAAGAAGTTTTCTTTTCTTATAAATATTACATTACGTGCCTAAGGATGATATATGGGCTGAAATCTATTTGAAGTTTCTTGTGATTTCTTTTCATTTTTCCCATTACTTTTCCTTATGTTTTTGCAGGCCTATTTATTGTATGGTTGAAGATCAATTGAGTTGCTTCAACAATTTCTTAAAATAATGATTGAGTTGGATGGAATTCATAGAGTGCATGGCATGATAGAAGAAGAAAAAAAATCAACAAAATATGGTGTTTATCATAGAAGTTAAGTGAAAAGGGTTAAGTGAATTTGTATTTGAATTTTTAAATTCAAGTTCAACTATATTTTATATGATTGTGTAGAATGTATAATAATAGAAAACTCATAATTTTTTTGTTGTCATGCAGACTGTTATCTATTTCAACTAACCAGAATGAAAAATTGCAAGTGTTTGTAAAATCAAATATATTATGTCAAGAATTAACACTTTTAACTTTGCGACGATAAGTCACACCGGCATGAGGGCTCACCTGACAATTGTACTGACAGAACACAGAGCCCAAACGGACGCACGGATGGTACGGTCGCAATTTGAGCCGCCAATCAACAGCCTGTGGTTCTAATCCCATTTCACCGCCCTCACAGCCACCACACCTTTGTGCTTGCTGCGGCTGGACATCCTGGAAGATGATGGCCCACTACTATTGAACATACCGTGATGACCGCGTTGTCAACATGCCCACATAACGCTACCTGTCACTGGCTGATTATGATTGCACAATATTATCCAAGTTGCAAAATAGAGAAACCAAAAAAAATTCAAAGGACAAGGATAAGGACATTGAAGAAGACTTCTAAGACTTTTCAATTTTGAGAGTAGATAAATTTTACATCTTAAAAATGTTGATATGTGCAATAATTATTATGACATATGCATTCATAACAAGTGTCATATGTGAGCACTCTAACTATGAACTTAAGTGAAGTCATCAAGTGATATATTTTCATGTTGTTACAATACTTGTTTGAATTGTTATTTGAATGTCTTTGTCAATTTTTATTTATCCAATATTTGTAGTGTACACAATACATTGCACTTGTATAAAAGTGGATTGTGATATTAAGAAAATATTAAACATTCAAATGCATTCAATAAGTGTCATTTTTTATGTATCCATTATCATCACTTATTGAATGTATTTGAATGTTTAATATTTGCTTAATATCACAATCCATTTTTATACAAGTACAATGTATTGTGTACACTACAAATATTGGATACATAAAAAAATTGACAAAGACATTCAAATAACAATTGAAACAAGTATTGTAACATAGAAATATATCACTTAATGACTTTTCTTAAGTTCATAGTTAGAGTGGTCACATATGACACTTGCTATGAATGTATATGTTTGTCATAATAATTATTAAACATATCGAAATTTTAAAGATGTAAAATTTATCTACTTTCAAATTTCAGAAGTCTTAGAAGTCTTCTTCAATGTCCTTGTCCTTGCCCTTCAAAATCTTTTTGGTTTCTCTATTCTGTAACTTGGAATGAATAATTCCTTATAATCCATAATCAACCTATTGGTAGGTAATGTTTGTGTGACATGTTCAATCACATGGTCATCCATAATGTTAATAAATGGTCGACCATAAACCTTCGAGCTGTATGTACAACAAAGCACAAGGTGTGGGTAAGAATGAGGCCAATAAAGTAGGATTAAATTTACAAACTCCATTTGATTCTCTATCAAGCACACTACAATACAATGTCCATGGTTCCATTTCGATTTTAATCTTCCTATTAATACAATTATCTTTGTCAAATTGAACCCTCATCCATACCAGTATGACTTATCATTCATAAAAGTTAAAAGTGTTAATTCTTGACATAATATATTATTTTATGAATGCTAGTAATTTTTCATTCCCCTTAGTTGAAATAGATAATATTTTACAGTCATTAAAAAAATTAGTGAGTTTTATTATACCCTTACATAATCATATAAAATATAGTTGAACTTGAACTAAAAAAAATTAAATTGCTAAATTCATCACTTTTGCTTAACTTCTATGATGTTAAACCACCATTATTGTTTCTCGGCTTGATTTTTGCCTCTATCATGCACACTCCATACCCTCTCAATATCTTCAACCCGCCATGATTTTTGTGAAGCACTGATCTTAAATTGGAGAGGACTTCTACACCCAATTGAATTTTCAGAGAGGCAGCGAATTTCAGGGTAAGTTTCAAGAAAGTTTATCACTCTTCTACACCTTATTTATACAGTTAATCACTCATTTTAAAGTGATTTTTGTTTTAAAAAGGTAATATAGCCATCTGAATGTTTTTTAGTTGTTGCACAATCAATTAAAATTGGTTAAGGGTTGTGGTTGACTATGATGCAGGAGCCTCTTGTAGGAGACACAATGACAGGTAGTGGAGTCTTTCTTTATGGAATTCTTTAAAACTAGAGTTTAATATGTGGATGCTTGGGGGAAGGACATTTGAAAAAGAGGGGAGTCGAGGCTTCTGGTAAGGGTATTAGGAAGAGTTTGGAAGTCAGTATTATCTTAAAATAAAAGAACATTATCACTAAGCATGTATTTTCAAATTTTTGGTGTGAAGCAGTGTGACAGTTGATTACTGTTTTTAGATTTGGACTAATTTTGTTTGTAAAGTTTTTTATGCCAATTTCTATCATAGTTATGTGAAACTCGTTTAATGTTCTTATTCCAAATTGGGGTCATTTCTATTGTGGTTTTCATCTGTAGGAAAAGACTGTTCCAGTCACAAGAGCTCATGTAAAATCTTGAATGCTAAAGTTGTTTTGTTTAATTTCGCTTTGGCAGTTTACATAACTTTGAATATATTTGTTATTTATTATCTCTTTTTTTTTCAAAATGTTCTGTTATGTTCTTGTAAGCTGCTTGAATCAATAGCCCTTCATTGGGTTCGTGGTCCTTGGACTGCATCAGTACGTCTCCAAAAGTTTATACTATTGCTCCAGGGTTAAATTATAGGGCCTTGTATATGTGAAAACTCCTCAATAACTTTGGAGGTGAGTATGATATGTACATATGTTCACTACTTCTCTATGTAAGGAGTATACTATATAAGTTACCTCAACTATCTTGTGCCCATCAACACTTTGGGAAAACGAATGGAAAGGACCACTAAACTAATTATGTCATTTGTATGGTTCAGTTTAAACCTCTATCTCATTTAATCAATTTCCCAAGATTCTCTAACAATATTATTTTTTGCATGAGGCATAAGATTGGTCAAATGAACATTCAGTGCTACCGACATATGATATTTATAAGGTAATTGAAGTACTGCTAATCTGACATGTGATTTCCAACTCTCTACAATACTCTCCCACTACCTTCAAACAAATGCCAAATTTTTTTTTTTTTGTAACATTTGGGTCAAATCTCGGCTGCTCAAGCTTGATCAATAAGGCTGAAAGTAAACAACCAACACATTGTTTTTTGTTTTAGATATTGGATGCCCCAAATAACAAACAACGGTGCTTTTATTAGTAGTATTTTTTTACCTACCCAATCTTTAGCTTGTAAAATTGTTTTTATCATCCATACTTTTTTCAAAATGTGAATTCCTTATCAACAAGTAAGTTAATAATGCCTCGTCTGACTTCTATTTTGTGAACTTTGTTGGAAATGCTGTCATTGAATCATATAAAAAGATGGAGAGTATGGTCTCCAAAGCAAGAGAAAACTTTGGAAGGTTTGGTAGGCCTTGAGTCACATTCATGAATACAGCAAGAATGTCTGCTATATATGAAGAAAATAAATTTTTGTTTCAGTTCCACGTTCAACACAATGGATAACAAAAAGATTGATGGCAAGGCTCCATCCTAAAGAGAAACATTTAGCTTGTATGTGAGGAAAGTTGCTATGATTCAAATCATTTCAGATGCAAGACACATGCTACCAGCCAACCAGAAAATAATGATGCAAGACACATAAATACACAACAATGATATTTTGCAGTGCAACAATATAGAAGTTTAAATTAAAGATTTAAACTTATGGCAGCGATCATGATAAATGGATATTACTATATTAATAAGTGGCGATCATGATAAGACTTAAACAATTGTTATTAATAAGGCAGTGGTCATGTTTAAAGAAGGCTACGATAGAAAAGGTTTAAGTATTTTTGAAAGGAGCACATAAGACAAAGGGGCAAATAAAAACAAAATCATATAAAGACAAAATTAAAGAAAAAGACAAAATTCATAATAGACAAAAGAGGGTTGTGATCTAATTAAGCCAAGAGGCTTCTACAATGAAAGCACAGGATGCGTGTACATTTTTTGAAGCTATGTTTATTTTGATGTTCTTCTCCCTGGCATATTATAAAAGAAAAAAAAGAAACGCAATCGACATGCATATAAAAGAAATGTAACGACATGCAAAGTGAACACAATACTTCATCGATTTACATTTATTTTCTTTTGGAATTGAGTGAGGATAAAACTTGAGTAATCTTTTCTTTGTTGCTGACACTCCTTTGTTGCTGATACTCCATACTTTGGGTTGAGGTATTAGTAATATGTGTTTCAAGTCTTGTCGCTTTGGTATCATGGTTATGAACCAATGTTAGTCATGCCTTTTTGCTTTCAATTCAAAACCACACATCATTTAAATTTGTGTTTCAATATTTTATTGAAGATCTAAGGAGGGAGTTGTACCTCATTAAAATTCAGAGGAAGATCAGCAATGAAATGATGAACTCTCCAACTGTTCGTTAATAATTTTTCTTCCTTTTGGGCAATAAAGAGTCATATTAAATTACCTTTCAAGAAGACAAATCTATTAACCAACAATAGTTATAACAGTTAATTTTTTTTTCTATCTATAAAATAAAAATGCAAACATTTCATCAAAATGTACTTTTTGATATACAATAAAATATATTTTCTGTTCTGCTCCTCCTAGACCTAATAGTTTCATCACAATACCAAAAACAGTGGACGTGACGAGTAGATGAACCTGTGATTGAGTGCTCCTAAGAAGATAATGGATGTGTGTTAATCGTTGATTTGTGATTCCTAGCATGCTAAAAGAATTGAGTCATCATTGATCATTGATTTACTGAAAAACTAAGTTGTTGATGTGCCTGGTTGATTTAAGGTGCTGCCACTTTTTAAATAATTGAGCAATTTAAAATGAATTGAGCATCGCAAAAAAAGCAGATAAAAAAAGCACTCACAACAAATGACACAAAGACTATGTGGTTTTCCAATATGGCTACATCCACGAGAAAGGAAGGTACAATATCTTTATTGTAGAACAACAAAAAATACAAGCTCTTCATCTGTTGCATATTACAATTAACATCCCCAATAGATAGAAGTGATTTGGGGAATGGAGAAATTGAAGAGGCATGGAATCTGAAGGGGCAGAGCCGGTTGAACTTCACATTTATAACAATCTCCCACTTGAAGTCCAAACCATGCTGCAGCATAGAGATGTCACCTGTCTTTCCAGGCTTATTGTCCCAATTTCACCAAACCAAAAGAAACTCAACAAAATTGCACCATGCAACCAATGAGATATCTGAACTGTTTGCAAAATGGAAAATGATCACCCTCATCGGCCCACTGTGCACAATCCTTGTACAGCCTCTAGACAAATTCCATCAAAGTGTCAATCTTGTGCCACTAGTAGCCTATCTCTCCAACTCTAGTCTACTAAAGAGCACTTGCATACAAATAAACGTAGGGAATCCCCTCAACCAGCTATGGTCTCTGACTAGGTGGATGAAAGACAGGGATATGCTCCCAAGCCCAGATCATAAGGTCATCCCACAGCTGATGCTATGCACACCTTTGTACGCCGCCTCATGTAACTGATGATATAACATGCCAAGCAGACAGGTCCCCAAACAAAAATAGTCCTTTCTCACCTCATCTACAAAAGAACATCTCCCCATCCAATAGGGAACTCGTGTCCACAAAAATTTGGAGTCAAGACAGCCATAATCAATGTGCATAACATCGCATCCCATTGAGGATAATGCTCTACCATGAACTTGCACCGAATCTCGTACCCCTCGATGCCTAGTCTTGCACCATCATCAACCTCATAAAACTCGATAATAACCTGATGCCCTGCATGTGGATCATAGACAACTCGCTCCCCTTGGATCGGAAGGCACAAAATCCAATAAACATCCTCCAACGTTATAGTGGCCTCTCCCATCGGCAAGTGGAAGGAACATGTCTCTGAATGCTATCTCTTGGCCAATGCTGTCAAAAGTCCCCTATTTGCCCAAACAATGGGCATATAGGTCACATAGTATAATCCAAGTCGCATCAATCGGCTACGCTCTCTGTCTCGCAGCTGATCCTGAAATGCATAGGTCGAAGCCCTGAACTCGCATGTGTAGATGGGTGATATTTGTTTCTGCACATGCAGAAATGAGAGTTAGCACATCATTAAAGCATCATTGTTACCATCTATCTAATAAAAAAGAAGCAAAAATTGTGTTTAAAACTAAGTCAACCTTAGTCAAATGTGTCGCGCTAAGTCAATTGCGTTGCTCGACTCTTCATATGCATCAAGAAAAAATGTTTGTGTCACATGAGCTCACAAATGTGTTATTCATTAGCACATGTGTTGCTTCCGCTAGCATATGCGTCATTATCAAATCAGTTGCGTTGAATGCCCTTTCGTTTGCATTGTGACAAAATGACTGCATCACTCTAACTATCACTTGCGTTGCAAAACGACGATCTGTGTCTTACAAACTTGCAAATGCGTCACTCTTGAACATACCCTTTACGTTTGCATCCTGACACATCAAATGCGTCAAATGCAAATATGAATGCGGCTTATGCAAACGTGAATGCATAGCAACGCATTTGTTACCCTAACTTATAGCCCTAAAAATGCGCATAAAACGATGAAATGACGAAGTGGGTAAGGCATACTTACCAATGCGTCTGTGCCCTCTGATTGTTTGAAAGTCTGAACAATGTAACTGTTGTGCTCAGACACTGGAATCACCATATTCGCCGAAGTCTCCTCTCTCTGAGCTCTCAAATTTCCAAAGGTAAAAGTGAAAATGAATTGACTTTTTACCCATTTTGAACCTATTTATAGGCTAAAAGTGGTATTTTCTTCAAAATTTTATTATTGGAGGCTCTTTTGACCAACCTTTTGGCTGCTTTAAACACCTCGAAATCTGAAACCGATTGTCAAATTAACTTTTTCAAACACTTTCCAAATTTTCTTGTCGCCAGACTAAAATTTGGAAATTTTTCCGAGGGGGAATAAATACTCCGTACCTTCACTAGGACATGTTTCTGACTGAATTTTCTTTGTCACAATGCGACAAGCTGCATTATGACAAAGAGGGGCGAAATGTAAACACATAAAACTGACCTAAGTCTGCAAGTTTTATTTTCTCCATATTTCTTCCTAGCATAATTAAAATATTTAATCATGTCCTATGGTCCAATTCAACTATTAATTAAATAATTCATAATTATTTAATCAATTCTTATCTTTTATTCATTTTGATTATTTATTTATTTAAATACATCACTAACTCTCTAATATTTTTCTATGATTAAATATCTTTTGTCCATTATTTCCTCCTGATTATTTAAATAAGTAAATTTTATTTATTTATTTAAATATGTCATCAATGTCTAAATGTCTTTAAATAATTAAATAAATTTATTTAATTATTCTCCACTTTGACATTCTCCTAATTTTTCTGATTTTCCCTCTCTTCGTAAATAATTAGAAATTTATTATTTATTTTCACATAGCCCCATCTTTTGAATTGAATTAATTTTTAATTCAAAATAGCAATTTTCCCTCTTAAATCAAATAATTTCTATTATTATTTGATTTTCCCAACTTTCTTTTTTTCTGTGCCATTCTTATCTCTTTGTCACATGCAATTTTGTCCCTTGAATTGATTTTCTAAAATCAAACATTGACCATTCATTTCAAATTTACTTTAATGTTGCCCTAACCCTAATTGTGTGTTGTCACATTCGATTTTAACCATTGATCTTAGGGCATTTGTCAATCTTCAATCTTGGCCATTCACCAAAAATTGACTTTTCTATAAAATGGCAATTTTGGTCTCATTTGCACATCTCTTAATCTTATGCAATTTACGCCTTAACCAATCTACATCTCCTACATCTCTTGGTATCTTGACATTTTGGCATTTCATAGGCTTGCTTCATAGTTGCTTAGTTGCATTGTGTCGCACTTTGATAGAATCGTTTAACATTTGCTTAGCACACTTGCATCCGACAAACACAATATTGCAGCAAATAAAGAAGGTGCAATGGAAGTCAATCATAAAGATTGAAGACATTCGGTAAACTTTTTCCTTATTTTTGTATTGTTACTTCTTTATATTTCATTGTTTGCTTTTGGGTTATCTTATTTTATGCTCTAATCTGCTAATCTACATTTTTTTCCCTAAACTACACTATAATGTCTATACATAAGTGTTTTTGTCCGGTGATTTAGCTTCTCCCCATTATAAACATATAATAAATTTAAATACAATAATACATTGAAAAATTAAATGTGGTGGCAAAACCTTGCGCTGTTCTTGCCGTTTCTGCCGTCTTCCATCATTACCGCTTACTGTCCGCCCCCTTCCTTGATGGGCCCTACATATGATGGTATGTTACGTTTTTAGGGCGTTTTTACGTATGTTGTTTTGGGAGATGAGCCGCGTCCGTAATATACGGTCTAAAATCAATAAAACTGCCAAATACACCATCTGGCGATTTCTATTTTGGACGGCAGTATGACCGTGAGGAAGATCAAAGAGTTTGTAATGAGTGCCATTTTCGTTTTAAAGATGTGAGAGTGCGTTTAAGCCGTGAACAGAGCGATCAGATTGCTTCGGCTTCTTCTCTTGCAAATGGAGAAATTTGGGAAAAAGGTGATGCGTTGGTTGCCTTTTAAGAAGAAACACTACATAATCCAAAGGGTGAATCCTTTAATCTTCAAGCAACTCATTTGGCGCAGCTGCATTTTTGTTCTGAGCGTGTGGTTAAGAAACGGGGGTGTAATGAAATGCTCTAGAAATGTCAATGTTTCAAGATGAAAATGTCCCAAAATGCAGCAACCAGGTGGGAAGCTGCATATATTTAACACTGTTTTCTTCTTTTTTTTTGCATTGTTTTTCGTGTTATCCCCTGTTCTAGCTTTGGTACAGTTTTTTTAATTGTGTTAGATGGTGACTGATTTTATTATTTTGGGCAGTTCCATGGTTCCAGAGACTATAACTTCATATTTTTCTTTTCAGTTTTTTTGTTACGGCATGCATAGAGGCGGGCATATTTGGATCTTCTATGCCATGTGTTCTTTCTTTTTCTCCACCTAAGGTCTTGGCGAAGATTACGTAAATCGAAATGGAAAGCTGCCCAAAATCTTGGTGCAAATTCAAAAAGAAATTCTACCATTCATTTCATCGTTTCATGCATTTTTTTTCATCCATCTAGCAAGCTCCATTCGACTTTGAGGTTCCACTTGCTAAATTGCATACGACGCATTGTTAATGTATGACCTTGTTTCGTTGAAGTTTGCCTGGAAATGGATACAAGTACTTCAAGGCAAGGATTTCCAGAGGTATGTTCCGAATGAACCGACACTTTCCGGACATATATTGTTATAGTTGGATAGTGACTACTTTTATTATTTTGGACAGTTGCATTGTTAGAGAGACTGTAAATATATATATATATATATATATATATTTTTCATGTTTTTATTATATTGTTTTATTTGATTTCTCTCCATGAGACATAAGATTGGTCAATTGACCATTATAAAAACAGAGCAGACTGCTTTACAAGAATGCGTAATTTCATCATTGGTATGAAAGGATTAATCGACCTGTGCAGCATGTTTCTAGACTATTCTTAACACCAAATATAAGCAAATCTCTCATGATGTTTTGACCATCAGAAAAATACAGAGTCCCAGGCTTTTTGTTTCTGTAAACTTAGACTAAAACACAAGCAGTAAGAGAACTGAGGCAAAGATAAAATGTACATGCCAATATCAACAAATTCAGAAAATTTCATTGCTTTGTTGGGAGTCATTCCTTCCCTCGGTTAACTCTACTTATATTTACCAGAAATAAATATTCCCCGTCAACAATTTCCCCAACCCAAGTCATTACAATCCTGGACTATTTTGGACTAATTTCTCAAGTGTGACTGGCGCTTCTGATTGTGTTGATGAATGATCAAATTTTTGTTGCAATCTTGTGTGTTTCATGCTCACATGTCAAGGGTAAACAAGTTCCTAGTTTTCTCTTAGTTGGACTCAGAAATGTGTTTTAGTCCTCTGCTTATCATACTTCAAGCTAAGTGTACCTGTGCAATTTTTTTTCATCTAAGGACAAAAATATATGGTCTTGACTTTGCATTTCTAGAGCATAACAGCTTCACTAGTTAAGAAGACACTTGCGTTTTAGAAATTAGAATAGTTGCTACTATCTTATTAGTGCCTGCCTTTTAAGCAGGTACTATTGTGTTCAAAACACTTTAATTTGTAATTAATTTTATGAACCATGCAACCAATTAAAAGTTTTTATTTTTATTTGCTGTTTTCCTAATGCCAACAATTACAGGATGTATATTATTTATTGAAAAATAAATAAAAATTAATATTTATCTTTAAAACTGTTGGATAAAGCAATTGAGGTCTTATTGCAATGTTCGCATAGATCAAAAATATTAATTATGGTTTTTGTACACTGGTTTAAATTTTTCCGCAGGCGATGTGCAGTTCATATTGTATTTGTATAGTCGTATGAAAGTGTCTTTGTATTTTCTATAAATATGCATGCATAAATGCATTTATATCCTTTCTACAGTTTCACATCATTTCATAGTCACTGGGAAACTTCATTATAGGAACATGGACTGCATCTCAATCCTTGTAAAAACTAGAAAAGGTGATTTTATTTTACTGAACCTACATGATTAGAATACATGTCACTAGGGAAAGATAAGACAATAGAGGAGGACGAGGGAAAAATATTATAAACTTTTTATGTCATAAAATCATTCTCTTCAATCATCAAACTAACAAAACAATAACCATTATTATTATGCATAGACAAGGCACTTGAACTTTTTGAAAAAATGCTTTATAAATTGCAAGAAGTTTTCTTTTCTTATAAATATTACATTACACGCCTAAGGATGATATATGGGCTGAAATCTATTTGAAGTTTCTTGTGATTTCTTTTCATTTTTCCCATTACTTTTCCTTATGTTTTTGCAGGCCTATTTATTGTATGGTTGAAGATCAATTGAGTTGCTTCAACAATTTCTTAAAATAATGATTGAGCTGGATGGAATTCATAGAGTGCATGGCATGATAGAAGGAAAAAAAAATCAACAAAATATGGTGTTTATCATAGAAGTTAAGTGAAAAAGGTAAGTGAATTTGTATTTGATTTTTTAAATTCAAGTTCAACTATATTTGATATGATTATGTAGAATGTATAATAATAGAAAACTCATAATTTTTTTGTTGCCATGCAGAGTGTTATCTATTTCAACTAACCAGAATGAAAAATTGCAAGTGTTTGTAAAATCAAATATATTATGTCAAGAATTAACACTTTTAACTTTTATGAATGATAAATACGTAATGGAGTGATGAAGTTCCTCACTTGGACAAAGATACTGTACAATAGAATATTAGAGTTCGAAATGGACGCATGGAACATGGTACAAATGTACTGAGAATAGTCGGAAGCTTGTAAATTTCAACTCACTTACCAATCATTAAATACCAATACCTTATGTTTCTGTTGCAATACGTTGCTTTGAGTTTATGGCCCACCATTTATTGATTATTGTGATGACCATGCATTGAACAAGCCTGGCATCAATATTGATTATAACAAATTATGCCATTCCAAATAGAGTAGAAACCAAAAAAAATTCAAAGGACAAGGATAAGGACATTGAAGAAGACTTCTAAGACTTTTCAATTTTGAGAGTAGATAAATTTTACATCTTAAAAATGTTGATATGTGCAATAATTATTATGACATATACATTCATAACAAGTGTCATATGTGACCACTCTAACTATGAACTTAAGTGAAGTCATCAAGTGATATATTTTCATGTTGTTACAATACTTGTTTGAATTGTTATTTGAATGTCTTTGTCAATTTTTATTTATCCAATATTTGTAGTGTACACAATACATTGCACTTGTATAAAAGTGGATTTTGATATTAAGAAAATATTAAACATTCAAATGCATTCAATGAGTGTCATTTTTTATGTATCCATTATCATCACTTATTGAATGTATTTGAGTGTTTAATATTTTCTTGATATCACAATCCCTTTTTATACAAGTACAATGTATTGTGTACACTACAAATATTGGATACATAAAAAATTGACAAAGACATTCAAATAACAATTGAAACAAGTATTGTAACATAGAAATATATCACTTAATGACTTTTCTTAAGTTCATAGTTAGAGTGGTCACATATGACACTTTCTATGAATGTATATGTTTGTCATAATAATTATTAAACATATCAAAATTTTAAAGATGTAAAATTTATCTACTTTCAAATTTCAGAAGTCTTAGAAGTCTTCTTCAATGTCCTTGTCCTTTCCCTTCAAAATCTTTTTGGTTTCTCTATTCTGTAACTTGGAATGAATAATTCCTTATAATCCATAATCAACCTATTGGTAGGTAATGTTTGTGTGACATGTTCAATCACATGGTCATCCATAATGTTAATAAATGGTCGACCATAAACCTTCGAGTTGTATGTACAACAAAGCACAAGGTGTGGGTAAGAATGAGGCCAATAAAGTAGGATTAAATTTACAAACTCCATTTGATTCTCTATCAAGCACACTACAATACAATGTCCATGCTTCCATTTCAATTTTAATCTTCCTATTAATACAATTATTTTTGTCAAATTGAACCCCCTATCCATACCAGTATGACTTATCATCCATAAAAGTAAAAAGTGTTAATTCTTGACATAATACATTTGATTTTATGAATGCTTGCAATTTTTCATTCTGATTAGTTGAAATAGATAACATTTTGCACAACCACAAAAAAATTATGAGTTTCTCTTTTATTATACATTCTTACATACAATCATAGAGAGTAAAATATAGTTGAACTTGAATTAAAAAATTAAATAAATTCACTTACCTCTTTTTGCTTAACTTCAAGCGATAAACACCATTGTTTCGGCCGGACTTTTGCTTCTATCATGCAATACACTTGCCAATTTTCTTCGATATTCAAAGAATTCATGCCATGACTTTGTCAAGTAATTGATCTTAAATTGGGGAGGACTTCCACACCCAATTGAATTTTCAGAGAGGCAGCGAATTTCGGGGTAAGTTTCAAGAAAGTTTATCACTCTTCTACACCTTATTTATACAGTTAATCACTCATTTTAAAGTGATTTTTGTTTTAAAAAGGTAATATAGCCATCTGAATGTTTTTTAGTTGCTGCACAATCAATTAAAATTGGTTAAGGGTTGTGGTTGACTATGATGCAGGAGCATCTTGTAGGAGACACAATGACAGGTAGTGGAGTCTTTCTTTATGGGCAATTTTTTGGATTTCTGGTGGCTTTTGTCAATTTAATGTGAATGTGTTCCTTCAATTGTCTTAACAGTTGAAAACTGCATCATCGTGGTTATTATCTATCCATATCTATTAAATAAATGAAAATCAAAATATAAATATATTTTTTATTTTCAATGAATTAATATATCGCGATCCTTAACTAGTGTGGTGGTTTCTTGTGTAATTACTGGGGGGTCTCCACTTTCTTCAGGGAAAAAATAAAACTAGAGTTTAATATGTGGATGCTTGGGGGAAGGACATTTGGAAAAGAGGAGAGTCGAGGCTTCTGGTAAGGGTATTAGGAAGAGTTTGGAAGTCAGTCTTGTGTTAAAATAAAACAACATTATCACTAAGCATGTATTTTCAAATTTTTGGTGTGAAGCAGTGTGACAGTTGATTACTGTTTTTAGATTTGGACTAATTTTTTTTGTAAAGTTTTTTATGCCAATTTTTATCATAGTTATGTGAAACTCATTTAATGTTCTTATTCCAAATTGGGGTCATTTCTATTGTGGTTTTCATCTGTAGGAAAAGACTCTTCCAGTCACAAGAGCTCATGTAAAATCTTGAATGCTGAAGTTGTTTTGTTTAATTTCGCTTTGGCAGTTTACATAACTTTGAATATATTTGTTATTTATTATCTCTTTTTTTTTCAAAATGTTCTGTTATGTTCTTGTAAGCTGCTTGAATGAATAGCCCTTCATTGGGTTCGTGGTCCTTGGACTACATCAGTACGTCTCCAAAAGTTTATACTACTGCTCCAGGGTTAAATTATAGGGCCTTGTATATGTGATAACTCCTCAATAACTTTGGAGGTGAGTATGATATGTACATACGCTCACTACTTCTCTATGTAAGGAGTATACTATATAAGTTACCTCAACTATCTTGTGCCCATCAAAACTTTCGGAAAACGAATGGAAAGGACCACTAAACTAATTATGTCATTTGTATGGTTCACTTTAAACCTCTATCTCATTTAATCAATCTCCCAAGATTCTCTAACAATATTATTTTTTGCATGAGGCATAAGATTGGTCAAATGAACATTCAGTGCTACTGACATATGATATTTATAAGGTAATTGAAGTACTGCTAATCTGACATATGATTTCCAACTCTCTACAATACTCTCCCACTACCTTCAAACAAATGCCAAAAAAAAAAATTGTTGTAACATTTGGGTCAAATCTCGGCTGCTCAAGCTTGATCAATAAGGCTGAAAGTAAACAGCCAACACATTGTTTTTTGTTTTAGATATTGGATGCCCCAAATAACAAACAACGGTGCTTTTATTAGTAGTATTTTTTTACCTACCCAATCTTTAGCTTGTAAAATTGTTTTTATCATCCATACTTTTTTCAAAATGTGAATTCCTTATCAACAAGTAAGTTAATAATGCCTCGTCTGACTTCTATTTTGTGAACTTTGTTGGAAATGCTGTCATTGATGTCAAAGTTGAAATGACAAAGTTGTTATTGATGTCAAAGTCATGTCAAGGAGGATTTTGTTGTCTAGGCATAGTATCATTGATGTATGGACGAGTTTGTTGGCAGTTGTCATTGATGGAAGGCATGTCAAAGGTGGCATGAGAAATAGGTGTTGCTCTTTAAGATATGATGATACAAAAGTAGAGCAGCATGAATATATTGATCATATTCAAGACCTGTACATTGGTGTGATGGAGGCATTTCAAGATTACCTGCAGTTGTGACTACTCTTAAGAATGATAAATTTTATGATTAAAAAGCATGTGCCATGATATGGGAAGTATCATATATACAGAATCATATAAAAAGATGGAGAGTATGGTCTCCAAAGCAAGAGAAAACTTTGGAAGGTTTGGTAGGCCTTGAGTCACATTCATGAATACAGCAAGAATGTCTGCTATATATGAAGAAAATAAATTTTTGTTTCAGTTCCACGTTCAACACAATGGATAACAAAAAGATTGATGGCAAGGCTCCATCCTAAAGAGAAACATTTAGCTTGTATGTGAGGAAAGTTGCTATGATTCAAATCATTTCAGATGCAAGACACATGCTACCAGCCAACCAGAAAATAATTATGCAAGACACATAAATACACAACAATGATATTTTGCAGTGCAACAAGATAGAAGTTTAAATTAAAGATTTAAACTTATGGCAGCGATCATGATAAATGGATATTACTATATTAATAAGTGGCGATCATGATAAGACTTAAACAATTGTTATTAATAAGGCAGTGGTCATGTTTAAAGAAGGCTACGATAGAAAAGGTTTAAGTATTTTTGAAAGGAGCACATAAGACAAAGGGGCAAATAAAAACAAAATCATATAAAGACAAAATTAAAGAAAAAGACAAAATTCATAATAGACATAAGAGGGCTGTGATCTAATTAAGCCAAGAGGCTTCTACAATGAAAGCACAGGATGCGTGTACATTTTTTGAAGCTATGTTTATTATGATGTTCTTCTCCCTGGCATATTATAAAAGAAATAAAAGAAACGCAATCGACATGCATATAAAAGAAATCTAACGACGTGCAAATTTATTTTCTATATATATTATAAAAGAAAAGATATTAAAAGAAATGTAACCGACATGCAAATTGATGTGACAAATTGATTAAAAAATAGGCACCTCAAGAAGGATATCTCTCAGCTTTTTTATAAATATTATTAATAAATAATAGATATATATATATATATATACTTGTTTTAATTAATACTAGGCAACAATTCACCATTACCTTTGGACAACAATGAATATACATGGAGTGGTTACTTTCTAGAAAGTAGCAATTTCATTTTTAAAGGCAATGAATATACCTTGCGATAATGGATGTGAGTTAATCGTTGATTTGTGATTCCTAGCATGCTAAAAGAATTGAGTCATCATTGATCATTGATTTACTGAAAAACTAAGTTGTTGATGTGCCTGGTTGATTTAAGGTGCTGCCACTTTTTAAATAATTGAGCAATTTAAAATGAATTGAGCATCGCAAAAAAAGCAGATAAAAAAAGCACTCACAACAAATGACACAAAGACTATGTGGTTTTCCAATATGGCTACATCCACGAGAAAGGAAGGTACAATATCTTTATTGTAGAACAACAAAAAATACAAGCTCTTCATCTGTTGCATATTACAATTAACATCCCCAATAGATAGAAGTGATTTGGGGAACGGAGAAATTGAAGAGGCATGGAATCTGAAGGGGTAGAGCCGGTTGAACTTCACATTTATAACAATCTCCCACTTGAAGTCCAAACCATGCTGCAGCTTAGAGATGTCACCCGTCTTTCCAGGCTTATTGTCGCAATTTCACAAAACCAAAAGAAACTCTGCAAAATTGCACCATGCAACCAATGAGATATCTGAACTGTTTGCAAAATGGAAAATGATCACCCTCATCGGCCCACTATGCACAATCCTTGTACAACCTCTAGACAAATTCCATCAAAGTGTCAATCCTGTGCCACTAGTAGCCTATCTCTCCAACTCTAGTCTACTAAAGAGCACTTGCATACAAATAAACGTAGGGAATCCCCTCAACCAGCTATGGTCTCTGACTAGGTGGATGAAAGACAGGGATATGCTCCCAAGCCCAGATCATAAGGTCATCCCACAGCCGATGCTATGCACACCTTTGTACGCCGCCTCATGTAACTGATGATATAACATGCCAAGCAGACAGGTCCCCAAACAAAAATAGTCCTTTCTCACCTCATCTACAAAAGAACATCTCCCCATCCAATAGGGAACTCGTGTCCACAAAAATTTGGAGTCAAGACAGCCGTAATCAATGTGCATAACATCGCATCCCATTGAGGATAATGCTCTACCATGAACTTGCACCGAATCTCGTACCCCTCGATGCCTAGTCTTGCACCATCATCAACCTCATAAAACTCGATAATAACCTGATGCCCTCCATGTGGATCATAGACAACTCGCTCCCCTTGGATCGGAAGGCACAAAATCCAATAAACATCCTCCAATGTTATAGTGGCCTCTCCCATCGGCAAGTGGAAGGAACATGTCTCTGAATGCTATCTCTTGGCCAATGCTGTCAAAAGTCCCCTATTTTCCCAAACAATGGGCATATAGGTCACATAGTATAATCCAAGTCGCATCAATCGGCTACGCTCTCTGTCTCGCAGCTGATCTTGAAATGCATAGGTCGAAGCCCTGAACTCGCATGTGTAGATGGGTGATATTTGTTTCTGCACATGCAGAAATGAGAGTTAGCACATCATTAAAGCATCATTGTTACCATCTATCTAATAAAAAAGAAGCAAAAATTGTGTTTAAAACTAAGTCAACCTTAGTCAAATGTGTCGCGCTAAGTCAATTGCGTTGCTCGACTCTTCATATGCATCAAGAAAAAACGTTTGTGTCACATGAGCTCACAAATGTGTTATTCATTAGCACATGTGTTGCTTCCGCTAGCATATGCGTCATTATCAAATCAGTTGCGCTGAATGCCCTTTCGTTTGCATTGTGCCAAAATGACTGCGTCACTCTAACTATCACTTGCGTTGCAAAACGACGATTGTGTCTTACAAACTTGCAAATGCGTCACTCTTGAACAGACCCTTTACGTTTGCATCATGACACATCAAATGCGTTGAATGCAAATATGAATGCAGCTTATGCAAACGTGAATGCATAGCAACGCATTTGTTACCCTAACTTATAGCCCTAAAAATGCGCATAAAACAATGAAATGACGAAGTGGGTAAGGCATACTTACCAATGCGTCTGTGCCCTCTGATCGTTTGAAAGTCTGAAAAATGTAACTGTGGTGCTCAGACACTGGAATCACCATCTTCGCCGAAGTCTCCTCTCTCTAAGCTCTCAAATTTCCAAAGGTAAAAGTGAAAATGAATTGACTTTTTACCCATTTTGAACCTATTTATAGGCTAAAAGTGGGATTTTCTTCAAAATTTTATTATTGGAGGCTCTTTTGACCAACCTTTTGGCTGCTTTAAACACCTCGAAATATGAAACCGATCGCACCAATGATTTTTTGATTGTCAAATTAACTTTTTCAAACACTTTCCAAATTTTCTTGTCGCCGGACTAAAATTTGAAAATTTTCCTGAGGGGGAATAAATACTCCGTACCTTCACTAGGACATGTTTCTGACTGAATTTTCTTTGTCACAATGCAACAAGCTGCATTATGACAAAGAGGGGCAAAATGTAGACACATAAGACTGACCTAAGTTGCAAGTTTTATTTTCTCCATATTTCTTCCCAGCATAATTAAAATATTTAATCATGTCCTATGGTCCAATTCAACTATTAATTAAATAATTCATAATTATTTAATCAATTCTTATCTTTTATTCATTTTGACTATTTATTTATTTAAATACATCACTAACTCTCTAATATTTTTCTATGATTAAATATCTTTTGTCCATTATTTCCTCTTAATTATTTAAATAAGTAAATTTTATTTATTTATTTAAATATGTCATCAATGTCTAAATGTCTTTAAATAATTAAATAAATTTATTTAATTATTCTCCACTTTGACATTCTCCTAATTTTTCTGATTTTCCCTCTCTTCGTAAATAATTAGAAATTTATTATTTATTTTCACATAGCCCCATCTTTTGAATTGAATTAATTTTTAATTCAAAATAGCAATTTTCCCTCTTAAATCAAATAATTTCTATTATTATTTGATTTTCCCAACTTTCTTTTTTTCTGTGCCATTCTTATCTCTTTGTCACATGCAATTTTGTCCCTTGAATTGATTTTCTAAAATCAAACATTGACCATTCATTTCAAATTTACTTTAATGTTGCCCTAACCCTAATTGTGTGTTGTCACATTCGATTTTAACCATTGATCTTAGGGCATTTGTCAATCTTCAATCTTGGCCATTCACCAAAAATTGACTTTTCTATAAAATGGCAATTTTGGTCTCATTTGCACATCTCTTAATCTTATGCAATTTACGCCTTAACCAATCTACATCTCCTACATCTCTTGGTATCTTGACATTTTGGCATTTCATAGGCTTGCTTTGTAGTTGCTTAGTTGCATTGTGTCGCACTTTGATAGAATCGTTTAACATTTGCTTAGCACATTTGCATAGTCATAGGCTGCTCATCACAAATCCGACAAACACAATATTGCAGCAAATAAAGAAGGTCCAATGGAAGTCAATCATAAAGATTGAAGACATTCGGTAAACCTTTTCCTTATTTTTGTATTGTTACTTCTTTATATTTCATTGTTTGCTTTTGGGTTATCTTATTTTATGCTCTAATCTGCTAATCTAGATTTTTTTTCCCTAAACTACACTATAATGTCTATACATAAGTGTTTTTGTCAGGTGATTAGCTTCTCCCCATTATAAACATATAGTAAATTTAAATACAATAATACATTGAAAAATGAAATGTGGTGGCAAAACCTTGCGCTGTTCTTGCCGTTTTTGCCGTCTTCCATCATTACCGCTTACTGTCCGCCCCCTTCCTTGATGGGCCCTACATATGATGGTATGCTACGTTTTTAGGGCGTTTTTACATATGTTGTTTTTGGAGATGAGCCGCGTCCGTAATATACGGTCTAAAATCAATAAAACTGCCAAATACACCATCTGGCGATTTCTATTTTGGACGGCAGTATGACCGTGAGGAAGATCAAAGAGTTTGTAATGAGTGCCATTTTCGTTTTAAAGATGTGAGAGTGCGTTTAAGCCGTGAACAGAGCGATCAGATTGCTTCGGCTTCTTCTCTTGCAAATGGAGAAATTTGGGAAAGAGGTGATGCGTTGGTTGCCTTTTAAGAAGAAACACTACACAATCCAAAGGGCGAATCCTTTAATCTTCAAGCAATTCATTTGGCGCAGCTGCATTTTTGTTCTGAGCGTGTGGTTAAGAAACGGGGGTGTAATGAAATGCTCTAGAAATGTCAATGTTTCAAGATGAAAATGTCCCAAAATGCAGCAACCAGGTGGGAAGCTGCATATATTTAACACTGTTTTCTTCTATTTTTTTTGCATTGTTTTTCGTGTTATCCCCTGTTCTAGCTTTGGTACAGTTTTTTTAATTGTGTTAGATGGTGACTGATTTTATTATTTTGGGCAGTTCCATGGTTCCAGAGACTATAACTTCATATTTTTCTTTTCAGTTTTTTTGTTACGGCATGCATAGAGGCGGGCATATTTGGATCTTCTATGCCATGTGTTCTTTCTTTTTCTCCACCTAAGGTCTTGGCGAAGATTACGTAAATCGAAATGGAAAGCTGCCCAAAATCTTGGTGCAAATTCAAAAAGAAATTCTACCATTCATTTCATCGTTTCATGCATTTTTTTGCATCCATCTAGCAAGCTCCATTCGACTTTGAGGTTCCACTTGCTAAATTGCATACGACGCATTGTTAATGTATGACCTTGTTTTGTTAAAGTTTGCCTGGAAATGGATACAAGTACTTCAAGGCAAGGATTTCCAGAGGTATGTTCCGAATGAACCGACACTTTCCAGACATATATTGTTATAGTTGGATAGTGACTACTTTTATTATTTTGGACAGTTGCATTGTTAGAGAGACTGTAAATATTTTTATTTTTTTTCATGTTTTTATTATATTGTTTTATTTGATTTCTCTCCATGAGACATAAGATTGGTCAATTGACCATTATAAAAACAGAGCAGACTGCTTTACAAGAATGCGTAATTTCATCATTGGTATGTGGAAAATCTGTTGTATGAAAGGATTAATCGACCTGTGCAGCATGTTTCTAGAATATTCTTAACACCAAACATAAGCAAATCTCTCATGATGTTTTGACCATCAGAAAAATACAGAGTCCCAGGCTTTTTGTTTCTGTAAACTTAGACTAAAACACAAGCAGTAAGAGAACTGAGGCAAAGATAAAATGTACATGCC
>VDFB02233180.1:0-22285 GCA_007258455.2 Sequoia sempervirens | reverse complement strand
CTAAGTGCCTAAAATCTAACTCAAAAGATTTTCAGGTGTAAATCTGGGAAACTAAAACTGCAATATCTTTCAACCCAAGAATAGAAAATAAAACCATAAATTAGGAATTTTATTATGACAAAAAGGGTATCCAAAAAATGTAAAAACATCTCAAAATCGAGAAACTTGAAATTTAACTATTTTTGGGTGATGCAAGATTGCCCTTACACTACTGGATGCTCCTACATCAAGAACTTTGTCTATTTTGTGCATGTATCTTGTAATATCTCCATCCTTTGACATCTGCAGGGTTTCAAACTTTATCTTTAGGTTCTACATCTTAGCTTGCTTGACTTTTTCATCTCCTTCATAAACACTTTCCAGCTTCTTCCAGATCTCATTAGAAGATTTGAGATTCATAAATTTCACAAGTTTAGTATTAGAAAGACCACTCAAAAGAGCTTACCTTGATTTCCCATTGTTCTCATAGGCCTTGATCTCATCATTAGTGCTTGGACCATTTCTAGGCATAGTATATCCAGATTCAATAGACTTCCAAACTCCAAACCCTAGTGAAATAAGGAAACCTTCCATCTTGGTCTTCTAGAATGCATAATTTCATCCATAAAATAGAGGAGCCACCCTCTTATGTGCCATCCCAAATATACCTCAAGAAGTTAAGCTTTCTTATAAGGAACCTTGCTCTAATACCAATTTTTTAATGCATAAGACAACTAAGAGAGGGGGCGTGAATCAGTTGTATAGTAAAACATTAAAACCATCATTAACATTCAGATATATCGGTATGTACAGGATCACGATGGGCCAAAAAGTGGCAATATGATGGGTATTTGTAAGGTATGTGGCTGACGACTTTTTTTAACCCAAAATTTATGAAATGAAAAGGGTTTTTAAAGGAGATTCTCAGCTTTCCACCAATATAAATTATGCTTTACTTTGAATTTAATAAATAATTATTATTCATTTTCTATTTGAATTATGACTAAAGTGCTAATTGATAGGCTGATTGAAAAACATCTATAGCTTTCAAACAGTATCACATTTTTTGAATCCAAAACATGCATCACATACTATAGGATTAAAAAAGGAAAAATTGAATTTCATGAAGTTTTGACAAGTTAAGGTGGTCAAACATACGAGTTTTTATATTTTTTAAAATTTGTAATAAAAAATTCATAATTAATTATTTACTTGGAAAAAAATTACAAAAAATATGCATCACATGGACATGAGTCCTCTACTTATGTCTAAAATATTATAAAAAATATTATCATTTTATTGTGGTTAGGGGTGGTCGGTGGACCTACTTCTTATTTTTCCTTGAAATTTAAGTACTACTGCATTGAAATTTCAAATTTTCACCAAATAGATTTTTTTTTAAAAATAAACCTAGTAGTTTAGAAACTACATTCAATTTTCTACAAATTCTATTCTTACATATTTTTGAAATAATATAGATAACTTATCCAAAGTTTTATGTCAAGTTTCCTAACTCTTATCTTTTTGAATTTTTTTCCACTTAAGGGCCTATTTTTTCCATGATGATCTTGCACATACCCATGTATTAGTCCTTAAACTCTTAACAACCATCAAGACCTTATCATGCATTAGCAAAATGTAAACATGAGAAACAATAATGTAAACACATCCAAACACATGAGAACACCAGATTTACATGGAAAACCCAAGAAGGGAAAAACCACAATGAGGATTACCTCATAATCTAAAGTAATTGCAACACTAAATACAATAGAATCATTGCTAGAGGGATTACTACCCAAAAGAAAAGAAGGGATCACTACCAGATTAGAAATAAGAAGATAGAATATTGTTACAATGAGAAATCCATCTCAAAGTAACGAAAAAGTTTCACCATTGTTTCACTAGAACATTCACACACTCTCTGTAGAATATAGACACCTTCTGCTCACTACTTCCAATAGTATTAGGCATCAAAGATCATACTTCATTTAGCACTTTCATGCTTCACATCTAAACACATCACATTATACACTTCACACCATCATCCTCCATCAAGTCATCACACATATATACTATCTTCAAGGTCTTGAAAATAATTCACAAGGCTGGTTATGTGCCTCAAATGTGAAAATTTGAATTAGGTCAGCACCAAAGCATTCTCGCGATGGAGAGTAATGAATTTGAACCACAAAACACATTAACTCAGACCTAAATCCACATAAAAACACCATGCAACACTTCCACATACATTGAGGCATATCTGCAATAAGTGTAAACACCCAAGGTCAACCAAACCTGTGTTAACACCGTTAAAGAATTAAGTACACAATTTCTTTGATCTAAAAGATGACTCATGGACCACAAAAAACACTTAAACACCATCTAGAATATTCCATCAACATCTTGAAATCCAACAAATCCTTCACAACATCATACACCAGAAGAACATATTCATTATGCACAACTAGCTAACATTCCACACACTGCAACACCTGAATCCAACTTTGCGGAGCACAAAAACAAAAATAACTTAGACTAAAGATAGATATAAGAAATATAAGAACATCCTCATATCCACAAGACTAGTAACCAAACTATGGAGAAATGTGGAGCAAAACCATTTATCCTAGACAACACTATTTACACAATTCACACACTCGTGAACACAACTTTCTTTGCACAATTATCCAGAACTTGAAACTTTGGATATAACACATATGAACACCTCTGATCAACTTATCTGAACCATACAAATAGATCTTCAACCATGCAAAAATTCAAAGAAAAACATTAAACACCACTCTGTCACATTAAACACTCTTCACCACACTATTTCCTCTTTTATTTAAATTTTCTCAAAAGCACTTGGAAACCAAGAACCATAAACTCAAACTCATCACTTGAAAAAATTCTATAGTATCTCAACCACGCAAGAGATTGAACATCACCAATCACCAATACATTCTCATCAAAGCAACACTAAAGGTTGACATTAGTGATACAACTAATGAAAAAATAATGCAACCAATCAAAGCATCTCCATGTAGACTTCCAACAATCTCCTCATAGACCTATTCACATCAATGCAACAAATATCTATTGACATCAATGAAAAAATAAACTTCCAACATGAACGTGACATGGATGTTGTGGTCCCCACAAGGCAATGTAGGTGTTCCAGTTTGGGAAGAGATTCCTTTGACATGTGTTGGAATCTTTGAGGTAATCTATGACAATATTATGATGGATTCCTATGACAATCTTATGATGGATTCCTATGATGATCTTATGACGTGTAAGAGTTATATTCTATGATAGGTTTGACAAGTGTTGGAAGGTGTCTTTTCATGTGGAATATAGGAACCCAAATTTGACTAAGACAAGTTGTAAGTGAATCATTTATTATTAGTTAGTTATGATAGATTCTCTTACTATTGTAATTTTCATCATATATGATATATTCTATGAAGGTTGCAAGGTGTGTAAGAGCATTTTTCATACCTATTTTGAGTAAAAATGGGACACCCAAGTTTGAAAGTATGAATGAGGAGTCAAAGAATATTGTACAAGTGTCATTTGCATGCTTTGTTGAGGTGGAAAAATGCGCCAAGTGGATTTGGATGCCATCTCTTGTAGCTTGCTCTAGAAGCTACCTTCATACGTGTATTATCTATATATTGGATATCTTGGAGTGGGTTTAGTATGTTGTATTTGGGTATGTAGAGGATCATCATGGAAAAAAAAAACCCTTAAGTGGCGAAAAATTTAGAAAAATCAGAGTTAGACAACTTGACATAAAAATATGAATAAGTTATCTATATTATTTCAAAAATATGTAAGAATATAATCAGTAGCAAATTGAATGTAGTTTCTAAACTACTAGGTTTATTTTTAAAAAATCTATTTGGTGAAAATTTGAAATTTCAATGCATTAGTACTTAAATTTGTGGAAAAATAAGAAGTAGGTGTCATCCGACCACCCTAACCACAACAAAATGATAATATTTTTATAATATTTTAGATATAAGTAGAGGACTCATTCCGGTTGATGCATTTTTTTGTAATTTTTTTCCAAGTAAATAATTAATTATGATTTTTATTACAACTTAAAATATAAAAAAACTCATATGTCGACCACCTTAACTTGGTCAAAACTTCATGAAATTAATTTTTTTAATCCTATAATTATCTGAAGCAGAGTGTGATGCATGCTTCAGATTCAAAAAATGTGACACTGTTTGAAAGCTATAGGTGTTTTTCAATCAGCCTATCAATTGAGACTTTTGTCGTAATTCAAATAGAAAATGAATATTCAAAGTAAAGCATACTTTATATTGGTGGAAAGCTAAGAATCTCATTTAAAAACCCTTTTTATTTCATCAATTTTGGGTAAAAAAAAGTCGTCAACCACATACTTTACACATACCCATCATATCGCCACTTTTTAGCCCATCATGATCTTGCACATACCCAATTTGCAGGTATCATTATGTTTTTGGAATAGCTCTAGAATTCAACATTTGTATACTCTTGAAAGAGCTTGTATTGCAAGTGTGTTGTAATCACTATTGATTAGATAATACATTGTGCAAGTTTTGGAGTGTGGAGATTTTCACCTGAAAGGGTTTTTAGCACATATATCTTATGTTGTGAGATTTTGATACTTGCATGTGTTATTATTATTATAATATTCCTATTGTGCATCTCTTATTGTAACTATAAAAGAATTAAAATTGTACATCTCTCCTCTTAGATCAACATTAGGAAGCATTTCCACGTACCTTGCTTCCTTTCAAAATAAACATACATTCATATACATGAACTTTATGTGCTTTACATATATTCATCGCATCATAATAAATTTTTAAGTATACATCACATTCATGACTCTATATTCTTCTCTCACTACTTATATATCTCTTTTCTATGCTTTGATGACACATCTCACTTACCTCTTTATATCCATGCTTCATATTATGTTCATTTACTAATATATATGTGTGATACTTATATTCTCATTATTACATATAGGGAAGTTTCCCTCTTCATATTGTTCATAGTTGCACCCTTTTAATATAGTCACACTACAATTATTTTGGCTTGTGAAGACTTTGATTATTTTCGTCTAGCTCAAGAACGTGTTATATTTGTGCTTTCCTTTGGTATCATTGTGGGTTATGACCATTGGGCTCCATTAACATTTCTTTGGGGATTTCAACCTAATCGGAGTGGTACAATTCTTTCTTGTGAATAGACCAGCTATTGGCATTATATAAAACAATGGCATATTAGAGAACCAAAGAAGGTTTTGTAAATAAAAGACTTCTAAAACACATTTAATTAAGGGATAAAAGTGAATGATAGTGATGATTAATGTATATTTCAGCAATATTTAAAATGTTATGATACTTTTACCCTCACAAATTAGAGAGAAATAGACATAAAGTCTATAAAAACAAGACAATAAATATCTATAATATGAAGTGACCTATTTTTTTATAAAAAATAAATATAATTAGTATAAATAATATAAAAATCAAACCAAAAAATTGTCTTTATTTATGTCTTTATATTTTATAAATTAATTAATAAAGTGAAAATATATGTATAGATATATAAAAGAAAAGGAGACATACGCACATGTCTTGAGTGTAGAGGAATAATATAGAAAGATACATATATCTCTTGTCTATGCTTTGATGACACATCTCACTTACCTCTCTATATCCATGCTTCATATTATGTTTCATTTACTCATATATATGTGTGATACTTATATGCTCATTATTACATATAGGGATGTTTCCCTCTTCATATTGTTCATAGTTGCACCCTTTTAATATAGTCACACTATAATTATTTTGGCTTGTGAAGACTTTGATTATTTTCGTCTAGCTCAAGAACGTGTTATCTTTGTGCTTGTCTTTGGTATCATTGTGGGTTATGACCATTGGGCTCCATTAACCTATCTTTGGGGATTTCAACCTAATGGGAGTGGTACAATTCTTTCTTGTGAATAGACTCACTACTAGTATTATATGAAACGATGTCATATTAGAGAACCAAAGAAGGTTTTGTAAATAAAAGACTTCTAAAACACATTTAATTAAGGGATAAAAGTGAATGATAGTAATGATTAATGTATATTTCAGCAATATTTAAAATATTAAGATACTTTTACTCTCACAAATTAGAGTGAAATAGACATAAAGCTATAAAAACAAGACATTAAACATCTATAATATGAAGTGGCCTAATTTTTTTTATAAAATAAATATAATTAGTATAAATAATATAAAAATCAAACCAAAAAGTTACCTTTACTTATGTCTTTATATTTTATAAATTAATTAATAAAATGACAAACACATATTTGTATATATATAGATATATAAAAGAAGAGGAGACATATGCATATGTCTCTGAGTGTAGAGGAATAATATAGAAAGATACATGTATTTGTGTGATTGTGTGGGAGTACTAGAACTTTGTAGGTACCTTGTGCTTTCTTTTTATTATATACTATTGCCTAATTTGACATTTGTTAAAAACTATGATATTTAGTTGACAAACAGTAAATTTTAACATAAACATGCAATTATTGAGTGTTGTCTCCATCACTTTCGACCAACCAAGTTGGCATTTTTGTGTTATATGAATTAACAATAAGAAAGAACAAGAACTTACCTTTCAATTGATATTAAGAAACAGTATTCACCCAAATACTGCCTTCACTACTCTAAAGCAAAGTAGTGGTTTTGACTTGCAGAATCTATTGTTTTAAAAAAGAAAAAGAACTTTTTCCTTGGAAGGGAATAATATTAGTGAAGCAAATTGTAGCCGAAGTACAAAACATAATGCGATGGTTGTCCATGAGTTGATAGTTACAGGCATTTACATATAATATTGAATGCGCATGCGACCTTTGCAAGGACAATGGTATAAATATATGCATGCGAATATAATCATTTATTTTTTTTTGTCTAAAGTGACTGTCCTCTTATCCTTCAAACCATAATAATAATATCGCTCAAAGCACAAGAGGGATAACATGAAGATTATCTATTCCCTCCACATATTAGGAGAACGACATGACATGAAATCCCTCAAAGTAAACTCATTTAGTAAAAAGTATGGTCCAGTAATGTCCCTGTGATAGGTTTGGTTGATAGTAGGCGGTGGTGGGAGAGGGTTGGTTGTATTTATTAATTAGGGTTTAGTTAAATGATCATGACGCGTGTCTTAAATAAATTTAAAGATAATAAAGTTGTTTCATGGGTGGTGGAAGAGGGTTGGTTGTATCTATCGAAAGGTTCACAGTGAAATGATAATATTGAACTATGTTGTTATCTGTCTACAGTAAACTTATCTGATTTTTTTTAAAAGTGTACAAAGCACAACTTAAGGATAATAAGATAGTTGGATAGATGGTGGAAGAGGGTTGGCTGTATCTATCAAGTACGTTCATAATCAAATGATGATATTGAATTATGTTGTTGTCTAACTACAATAAATGTGTCTGATTTTTAAAAATTGTGTACGATGTAAAATTTAAGGATAATAAAACAGTTGGATAGATGGTGGAAGAGAGTTGGATGTATCTATCGAACAGTTGATAGTAGGTGGTGGAAGAGGGTTGATTGTATTATATTGTTATGCGTCTAAAATAAATTTATGGATAATAAAATTGTTTCATGCATTGTGGAAGAGGGTTTGCTGTATCTATATATCAAAAAGATTCACAATGAAATGATAATATTGAATTATGTTGTTATCCATCTACAATAAACCTGTATGATCTTTTTAAAAAGTGTACAAAGCACAGCTTAAGGATAATAAAACTATTTGATAGATGGTGGAAGAGGGTTGGTTGTATCTATCAAGAACGCTCATAGTCAAATAATGATATTGAAATATGTTGTTATCTGTCTACAATAAACTAGTCTGATTTTTAAAATTCTGTGCGAGGTAAAGTTTAAGGGTAATAAAACAGTTGGATAGATGGTGAAAGAGAGTTGGATGTATCTATATATCAAAAAGATTCACAATGAAATGATAATATTGAATTATGTTGTTATCCATCTACAATAAACCTGTATGGTTTTTTTTAAAAGTGTACAAAGCACAGCTTAAGGATAATAAAACTATTTGATAGATGGTGGAAGAGGGTTGGTTGTATCTATCAAGAACGCTCATAGTCAAATGATGATATTGAAATATGTTGTTATCTGTCTACAATAAACTAGTCTGATTTTTAAAATTTTGTGCGAGGTAAAGTTTAAGGGTAATAAAACAGTTGGATAGATGGTGGAAGAGAGTTGGATGTATCTATCAAATAAGTTGACGGCATCTATCAAATATGTTTGCAGTCAAATGATAATAATGTATTACATTGATACTTATCTAAAATCAACATAAACAATCTGTAAAAAATATATAACAAGCATATAACTTAAAAATAATAATATAATGTACTATCATTTTATATTGATTTACAATTAAGATATATTTAAGTTATAAAATTACATGATGAATATAAAAGTTCGAATTCAATTTCTTAATCTAATTTCAAATTCTAATTAATCATTGATAAGTGATTGAAAGAGTTCAAAGTCTGTTTGGTTCTTTCAATATTTTTTATGTTTCAAATTTCAGTATGGTAGAGTTGTCACATATCATTTAAGTACATTGTTCTCTAGTTTGCACTGTTATTATTCTGTTTTTGTTGACAGAGAGCTGTCTCTGTTATGGTAATATTTAACTGTTGTAGCTTGAGTTCAATATAAAAAGAAATAGCTGTCTGTAAACCTATAAAGATTCTGTTCTATCAGGAATTGCTTAGCAAGCAATGAGAAGGGTTGGAAAGACTTCGCACCTGGGAAGATTCCATCTGTCTCAAGTAATGTTAACTTTCAAACCATAGGTATTGTAAACGAGAAAGCTTAGCATTAATTTATGTGAGTAGGCTTACCAAATTGTCCCTATTGTAGGGCATGCTAATGGTTTTTTATAACTCTGTCATGAGCATTAGGAATATGTTTTATTGTTAAATCTTTGTCCTTTGTACACTTTGAGGAATCCACCCTTCTTTAACTTTGTCTGCAAGTTGTAGGTAGGTTAAGGACCATTCTCAAAACTATGACTTCATACATATCCATGGTTTGGATTCTGACTTGTATTATTAATTATAATAATTAATTTAATGTGTGCAAGAGATGCAAAATAGTATATCCAGATTTTAAAAGTTGGTAGAGTCAGCACAAATAAAATTCTCTCTTTTATTTATATATTAAGTTGAAATTTTTTGTCTTAATTTAATTTTATATTATTTTTTGGTATTAGTTATATATATGTTATTTTATTTTATGTTTTTGTTTTATTTTGTTTAGAGTATCTTTTATATAATAATAATCATATAAATGTTGTGTTTTTTATTGAACATATGTAATCTAGGTCTTATTTATTTTTATCTATATGTACTCATAGATATCAGTTTTGGTCTTCAATTTTATTCTTTTGTGCAAATGATTCTCTTACAAAATAATTCAAATTCTAGTTTAAGGTTGACTTCATGTATCCATATAACCATTATGTACTCGCTCAAGGTCTAACCTTTATTCATTATAAACATTAAGGTATATTTGATCATCTCCTAGTGGCATCTAGATCTCTTGTAGATCCTAGATCATTATTACTTACATGCATTAACATGACCATTTATCAAAGAATTTACATTACACTCACATCTAGGATGTCCATCTAACATGTTTGAGAGTGTTCTCAATATTTTAACTAGTTGTGGACTAGATATACATACATGGTTTTACAAATAGGAGTAATTATCCCTACCATCTGCAAACTAGAAAGAATAAGGACCATTTTTTTAGTTGGACCAAAATAAAATACTAAAGATTGAATCTATAGGTAGAAATTGAATCCACGTGTTAGATTAGATCTATGGGTGTATGGTTGAATTCATAGTCACAAAAATGGGCTAGGGTAAAATAAAAAGAATTCAATAGTTTAGAGCATTCTTTTAATCATCACTAATATTTTTGCATCATTAGTAAATCAACATCTAACACATGGAAGTCCACTATGCACCTATGTTTCAAGGTATAAGACTTTAGTGAAGTTTGATACCAAGTGTCATGAATCAAAATTTCTTGAAGCTTAATGTTGTTGTATCAAGACTTTCCAAGTTTGATACTAGGGGATTCACCTTGAGAGAAGCTCAATGATGCATCAAAATTAGGGAAATCCCAATGCCATTATTGGACTTGTGGTAATTCTAATACCTTTTAGGGTGTTAGGGCTTATTGGTGACCTCTAATAGAAAGGATTTAAAACTTTGTTAGCCATTTTATTGTGTGTCATGCACCCTAGTGGGATTTGTAGGGTGATTTAATAGAAAGGGAATGGAGGAAGGGTGATTGTCTAGAAAGGGAATGGAGGATGTTTCAATGGTTTTGAGAATCTTTACTCTTCCCCATGCCTCATTTTTAGTGCAAACCATGGTTTTCTATTTCATGGTATTTTAAATTCTTTTGCTTGTGTTACCATGTTTTATGCATTTCTTTTTTCACAATTGTGTCATAATAGGTTATTATGACACCTTGTGCAAGTTTAAGTGTTTTATGGATTGCTAAATGACAATTAGAAAAAAAATATGCACCTATTTTTTATCTATTAATGTTTCAAGTGTGTGGCTTGGGGCTTTTCATTTAGTATCAAAGGCCATGTTGCAAAATTGGGATCTCGGGTTCATGTACTTTCCCATGTGGTTTTTGTGTACTTGATGTGTGATTTATCAAATTATGCTTCTTTTAGTGACTTAGTTGTTTGGTTTATTTCTTATTGTGCTTTGGTGTGGCATTTTAGATAGTTAAATGTGACCTAACCTGTGCAATGTGTTTGTGGAGGAATGGTGCCTCCTAGGCCTTACCACACTTGACAAGGAAGGAAGTCTAGCCCTAGTTGAAAGTCTCCTAAGGTGGATATGGATCACTCTCCTATGTTTTTCTTGTTATTTATGATTATTGAAGGGCCTTAGTGTGTTTTGTGTGCTATTGGTAGTAGGTGTTTCTAACTAATATGTCTCCTTACATGGCATGTTTGAGGAGTGTGTGTTTGGATGCTTAGTTAGACCCTTGAGCTTCTAGAGAATTTTCTTTTGTGTGTGATTTAATTCTTGATGTTTTGATTCTTTCTTTGTGTGAGTATGAGGACCCTTGGATGGTCTTGTTGTGCATGTTTATTTTCTTATAATGGTATGATTATGAAAATTTTCTTGTGTAAAGAAATGCTAATGATTTATCTTATGATTTAGCATTGTGTACTATTGTGTGAGCAATGCATTTGAAAGTGAAAGAGTTATTTTTTTTATATGTATAATATGTGGAAAAAGGTGGTGGTGTGGTATTTCTTATTTAAAGGAATCTTGCATATTATACCTTTTTGCATGTAGGTTATGTTACACAAATAACATACCTTTCTTTTCCACCTTTTCGTAATTAGTAAATGTTAATTCCCTCTTGTGTCATATTTTGAAATATTTTCCTTAAGTGCATTGTGTATTGGTCATCATGTGTGTCCATGTCATATGTTGAAATACATATGATGTGCATGAGAGAAAATTGTAATTTTTTCTAATAGTATTTGGGTCATTGAAGTATGTCCCCAAATTGTGTTTGTTCCTAGGATTTTGGTGGGAACCTAAATGTTTCATTACATTAGCATTTTTTTAAAGAAACTAGGGTAAATGGATCATACAAATATTGATTGTGATAAATATTTGGAAAAATAAATAATAAATTAGTAAATCCTTCCTTGATTGAATCTATTTGTGCTTTCTCCCTCTTAAATAGTGTGCATATTGAATTGTGAAAATTAAGTTTTGCATTATGAAATCAATATGTTTGTTTGGATTAAAGCCTCCAACTATGTATTGTTTGTTTTGAAGCAAGTATAATTTATGTTTTTATAGTATGATGTAGAGATACATGACGTGATTAAATTCATATCCCATGGAATTTAGGTTTTCTACATGATTTAATGTTAGACATTCCTTGCATGAGTGAATTTGTTCAATATCCTTGGCTTGAGCTTGAGTGTGTCTTAGCTTAGCCTTATCTTTTTAATGGTGTGGATATATCACATGTTATTGGGTCACAGGTTTGAATCCCCTTGGGTAATGTTGAGGGGGAGATTTTTGGCAAATCGTCAACGTTCCCCTTGGGATTCGTGACATGGGACTAACCACCTCTCGTGATCCATGTCTCTACCATTTGTATCGGGCATTGATAGATTGGTATTTTGATGCAATGAAAAACATGGGTGAACAAGTAGTCTATAAGGGATTCAATTGTAGAGAATGTACTAGCTCTTGATGTTTGTGTTAATTAAATTTATGTTAAGTTTTAAATTCCTTGTTGCTTGTAATAGTAGGTGGATGATTTGCAAAATGTTTGGAAATATTATGAATTTCACTATCTGCATGTGGAAATTTTGGCTATGATTAGTTTCTGCATTATTGTGAATATTTATTTTTTGTTGAGTGATATGTAATTGAATCTCTATATGAGTTTTATTGGCATCTTTACTAAATGAGATTGAGAACAAGTTGTGTTGAATTACTTTCTTGGAATGTTCATGGATCTAAAAATTAGTAGATGGTTGGATGTGACTTAGTTTACCAACTATTATTGTTCAAGTACTTTTGTTTCTCTTATTTTATCCTATGGAAATTGGTATCCCCTATTTTTTAGATAGTGACTTCTTTTAGCCATTTCTCAACAAAATAATTGTATATTGTAATTTTTTCCCTATTGGCCTAGTGATTCTTCTCAAGTTGTCACTTTGTTGACAATTGTCATAACTTGAGAGTTAATATACCTTTTACATTGATAGGCATGTCATTTCTCAAAAATGACCATTCAACATTCGATTTGGTGGAGAGCTTGTACTTCTAAGGAAACCTTTTTGGATGGTTTTCCTTTGTGTTAGGTGTTGTTTAGTTCATTCTTGAGTGGATTGGAGGTTGTTGTCATCATTATCTTACTCCCAGTTCAAGAAATTGGCGGAGGAATCATCTAGTCGAGATAAGTTACCTCCCAACCATTTTTCCACTTATGTAGTTCTCCTTTGATGTTGTATGAGTTTGTAAATGGGCATTTGTGTGCATTTGAGGCTCATAATTTTCTAATCCTACCATTGCATTGTGTTTATGAGAGAATGCAATCATGGGTTAGTACTTGATTATTGTTTGGTTGTAATTTCCCCCTCTTATATACTCATCATGGTGGTTTCATCTCATGATTGGTAAGTATTCTACTAGTGCCACCTTTCTTGTAGCAATGTCGAGGTTTTTATTTTGTAGTTAGGTGACCATGTCTCAATGCTCTAACATTAGTTGATTAATTTTTTGAGGTGTTGTAGATATTAAAGTAATGTTATTCGATAACACAAAGACACACATTATATAATTTAGATGTATTTTATATAACTATACTTATATTTGACATAGTGTAGGAGTATGATGGTGCATTAATAAGTGCTTTTGAATATATTATTTATATTTATTACAATATATTTATATATTTGTTTATTTTGGTGTATCTAATTGAGGTTATTCTTGTGGTTTTAGGAGTTTCTCCTTAATATTTGTGAGGAACTTATAGATTACTATTATAATGGATGTAATTATTGCATGAAGAATCACCCACCTAGTGTATTCCATTTTAAGAATATTTGGTGTTTAAGCCTTGCAGAAGTTTTTTATCTTGTTGATCATGGTATCACGATCTTGTTGGGTTTTCTAACCCTTAGGTTGATCATAGTTGAACATCATTATGGTCTATATTATATTTTTTCTTCCATCTTTTATTCCTTGGATGTTCCTTGTTAGCTTTTGGGTTGCTAAGCATCAATTTTTTAGAGTGTTGATTCTTTCAAGTGGATGTTGCATGGATTATTTTCTCTAAGAATCAATAATTTGTCCATATTTTTAATTTGGTCATAGATTGAATAACAAAAGGGCCTGTATAAGAAAAAATCAAAGCTACATAAACTAGAAAAATATAAATAATGTAAACCAAAAATTCCTAGAGATATACAATGTCAAGATGATAGAATTGCATTAAGATCTTCGAAGATGAAATATATAAGCTAGGTAGTGAGTTTATATATAACTAAGGAGAGGATGGAGGTGAAAAATCAACCAATAGTAATTGACCACCAATAACCACCGATATTAAACAAAGTGATGAAAAAGTAAATATTCCACCCATTAAGGGTCGATACACCTCATCACTTTATCTACTAGTTATTAAATAATACTCACTTTATTATCCTAAGAAAGATTAATAAAAGTGTAAGAAAAACTTATAACTAAGGGAAAATAAATTATCCCACTAGGAAAATAAAAACAAACACCAATACCCCCTTAAGCATACCTTAGAAGGATGAAAAAGACGATGGGTCTCAAAAAATAAGGCTATGTTAGGTACCCTTGTACATATAAAATCTCCCCAAAAGAAGAAGAATCCCCCTCCCCAACAAGGAATTACACCCTTATAATAGAGAGAGAAATGAAGTCGAATGAAAAAGAAGCCCTCTAAAGAGATCCAATGGTAGATGCACAAAACTAGACATAGAAGATGGTCCATGATCATCAAAAAATGTTCCTCCCCTTAGGAATAAACACAACCAAATGTGTATGCAAGCTATCTCCCCACTTCTAAAAGGAATATGTAGGAAGAAAAATTAAGATGTATGGAGTCTTTGAATTCAACTCAAGTGGCCCTATGTCAATATTGAATTTTCTCACAATCAAATCAAGCATTCTAGGCCATATTATTGAAAATGAAAACTCAAAATCTCCTAGATTGATGTAGAACACAATTTCCAAAAGACTCAAGTATCTCCTTTGAAGATGTATCCTCTAAAAGTTGATGCAAAGTATCCACACTCATGTCAAATTGTAATGAATGATCATGTAGAGAATGAACAAGGAGGTCAAAATATTCCCTCACAACTTGAAGAAGAATCAAATACATCAAGGAGAAGACATCTAAATACAATCTATAGAAATCCAAACTTGACCACTCTCATATGGTCAAATTCATCTATTTTATTCGTCTATCTCATATTCCCCATCGATATTAATTAAATGATTTATTTAATTAATATTTCACCTTTTTCCTAAGGTTTATAAAGTATTTAATTTAAATACTTTACCTTTGATCCTTTCCTCTCTAAATTAAATAAATATATCAATTTATTTAATCTAGTCATTTAACTTTTTTGAATTTAAATCAATTTTAAATTCCCTTTTTTTCTCTCTCCTTGTCACATCCTCCATAATCCTCTGCTAATTTGGATTAGCTTAATTAATACATGATTAGGATGTGCACACCCTTAATTAGGATTAATGTCACATCCTCCATATTTTTCCACTTGCCTCTAATCCCTCATTAATCTTCTTAATCACCTATTTACACAACCTTAATCTAATCACATGCCATATTTGGTATGTCCTCCAAGTCAACCTTTCATAAGTTTTTTCCTTTTTAAGCCTTGACCTCTTCCCCATGTGAATTAAAAAATCACATTTATTCATTCAATGCATTTCTCTTCCCCATGCAAGTTGTTGGGAAACTCTAAATTCTCTCACTTGTCACATCAGTCACATGGGACAAGGGATTCCTTTATAAGTACCTTGTCTTATCCACAAGGTACTTCTCATCATGTAAATTTAAAATTCACATTTATTCCCCCAACAACTTCTCTCTTCCCCATGATGATTAGTGATGAATTCTAAAATTCCTCACTTATCATCATCATCCTCAAATGGGGACAAGAATTTTCTTTTTGAGGAAATCTACCCTAGTTCCAAGGTAATTGCAAGTACCTCCACCTCACATGTCTTTTCTCCACCTCACATATCCTTTTTTCCATCTCATTTCCACATGGCAAGATGTGAGGGCTTGTGAGTCCTCAACTCACCACAACCCTCCATCTTGTCCATGTTGGCTAAATCCTAGCCATTAAAATCCCTAGAGGCCTTTCCCCTAAAATAGAGGATTTTTGTCTTTATTTTCTCATTATACACTCATCCATTCAAGCTCTCCAATTTCAACAACTCTCAAGAACTCTCATCCACCATTATTTAACTCTTGAAGCTCATCTTGCACTCATTTTAGACACTTATCCAAATACCCACATCCATCATTTGAATCCTCACTGCATCTTCATAATTTTGCATCCATTTTTAGTCTATTTGTCATTAAGGAGCACACATTCAAGCTACATCAAAGGGCCAACCAAGAAAATCAACTTAGACAAGGTATAATCATTTTTTTATCTTTTCTTTGTTTAAGTTCAACTTAGGCTAATCTTGAGGTACTGTGGTGTTGTTTTTCTCCTTTGTTGCATTTATTTTATTTTGCATCATTTAGGATAGTAAAAATAGTGTTGTATCACATTTCTAGCATGCCTGGTGGGACCCACAAATAGGTCTCTTTCTTTTACATTTTCTATTGTTTGATATTTTGCAAGTTCGGGTTACACAGAGGTAGCTCTACAACTGACAAGGGCAACCCCACCCCCATTTGGGTGACCTTGCCCTCAATAGGGGTGACCCTACCCTAATTTGGGTGACCTTTCCCCCAATTGCGTGACCCTACCCTCAACAAGGGCAATTCTACCTTGCAGAATCACCCATCTATGAAACAAAATGAATCTTCCCTTTATTTTCTAAATAGGCAACCCTACCCCAAAGAGGGGCAATCTTGACCTTAATAGGGATGAACGTACCCTGACAAGGGTGACCCTAACCTAGAAAGAGGCGTCTATGAGGTAAAACAGTGACATAACTTCATTTTCAGTCTATTTCTTATTATTTTGCTTAATACTAACCCCCTAACATGTCTTTTCTTTGAATGTGCCTATTTTACTAAATTTGTGCAACTATTTCACACTTGTCAAAGACCAAAGGTTAAAAATTGTAACATATTTGTTGCAAGATGAATAGGCCAAGGATCTTAGTTAGTTTATGTTTCTTGTCATTGGCATACTAGTTAGGCACATAGATCTAATTAGGGGGAGACACAATACTTTTTTTCCATGCTTGTCAAGTGGGTTATTGACGTATCCAATCCCCTTGCGCCATTTGGAAATCTTGGGTGAAGAGAAATTGTAGCTCACTTAGTCCTTTATGTTACCTAGGGGGCATCACATCATTTAAGCTTTCCCCTTGCACTTGGTGTGAGCTTGGGGAGTAGTTGAAAATGTTTAGTGTTCTCTTTTTAGTGGGACCTACTTGGGGATTTCATCACCCCAAGGGACAATCCCAACCACATGTATTGATCAGGTATATAAAGGGGGGAGATCCAAAGTTGTACCCCAATCTAGTTACGTTGTGTCTAGCGGAGCATCGAAGCTAGGGTGATACCTAGATAAGATGTCAAGAGTTGGTCTTAGCTTCCAATACCTCATTGGGGTTCCAGACTCATGCTTGTAGATAGGCTAGTGTTCATAGTTGTCCCTCATGTACCGTGTGTATATCGAGGACTCCCTATATTGCCTTGTTTAGCCTAGTTAAAGGACCATGTTGGCCATACCCATCTTACTAATCTTAGGATTTTGTGCTGCTTGAATTATCTTTTCTATGCAAAACCAATGAATTTCTATTTAGTCAAGTCAGCCTTACCTTTTGCTTGTTGTTTGTTGTGTTTTTGGTCCTTTTCCATAGCTATTTTCATCCAATTCAAGTCTAGGTCTATTGATAGAAGTGACCTTTCCCTTAATAGGGGTGACCTTGACCTCAATAGGGGTGACCTTTCCTTCTGGCTCAATCATTTCCTAATCTTTTTCTATCAGAATCACCCATCTTTCACTGAATAGGTGACCTTGCCCTAAATAGGGGTGACCTTACCCTCAACAAGGGTGACCCTAACCTAAGTAGGGGCAATTATGCCCTCTGCCTAAATCACTATTAGTCAAACAACCTGTTTCATCAAGAGGGGCGACCTTGCCCCAACTTGGGTGACCTTGCCCCAACTTGGGTGACCTTGCCCCAACTTGGGTGACCCTGACCCAAGTTGGGTGATTTTGCATCCTGAATAACCCATTTCACATTCTATTTAGTCATTGAACATCCATTTTCCCATTCCGAGCATCTATTTTCTCATTTTGAGCATCCATTTCCTTGTTCCGAGCATCCATTTCTTGTTTTGAGCATCCATTTCCTCATCCCGAGCAACTGTTTCCTCATTCTGAGCATCTTTTTCCTCATTCCAAGCATCCATTTATTCATTCTTCTGAGTATTCATTTCTCATTTTGAGCATCCATTTCCTCATTCCGAGCATTCCTTTGCCCATTCTAAGCATCCATTTCCTTGTTCTGAGCATCCATTTTCTCATTCTGAACATTTGTTTCTCGTTCCAATCATCTTTTTCCTCATTCTTAGCATCCGTTTCCTCATTCCAAACATTCATTTCCTCATTTTGAGTATCTGTTTCTCATTTCATGTATCCATTTCCTCATTTCGAACATCTATTTCCTCATTCTGAGCATCCGTTTCCTCATTCCAAGCATCCCTTTCCTTGTTCTGAGCATTCGTTTCTCATTCTAAGCATTTGTTTCCTCATTCTAAGCATTTTTTTCCTCATTCTAAGCATCCTCTTACTCATTCTGAGCATCCATTTCTCATTCTAAGCATTCATTCATCCATTCTGAGCTTTTGTTCATCCATTCCAAGTATCTATCTTCCATTCTAAGCATCCATTTCCTCGTTTTGAGCATCCATCTTCCATTTAGAGCATATGTTTCCTCGTTCTGAGTATCCTTTTCCTTGTTCCAAGCATCTGTTTCCCCATTTTGTGCATCTATTTTCTTGTTCTGAGCATCCTTTTCCTCGTTCCAAGAGTCCATCTCCCCATTACAAGCATCTATTCATCCATTTAGTGCATTCGTTTACCCATTTCAAGAGTTTGTCTCCCTGTTCTGAGAGTCTATTTCCCTGGTTTGAGGATCCAAAAGTAGATAGGCAACCTTGACCTAGAGATAGGTGACATTACCCCAGAGATAGGTGAGCTTGACCCATAGATAGGTGACATTGCCCTAGAGATAGGCAACCTTGACCCATAGATAGGCAACCTTGACCCATAGATAGGTGACCTTGCCCTAGAGATAGGCAACCCTGAACTAGTAGATAGGAGACCTTGACTAGTAGATGGGCGACCTTTCCCAATAGATAGGTGACCTTGACCTAGAGATAGGCAACTTTAACTCATAGATAGGTGACCTTGACCCAATAGATAGGTGATCTTTCCTAGTAGACAAGCAACCTTGACCCAGAGATAGGCGACCATGACCCATAGATAGGCAACCTTTCCCCAAAGATAGGTGACTTTTCCCTCCAGATAGGTGACCTTGCCCCCACAAGTCATTTGCACCTTCTGTTCATCTGTAATCTCCACTTTAGTCCATCTATAGGTCATCCATTCATCATCTAAATCAAATAGACACATCTTAGAATGAATCTAGGTTGCATATCCATCATCGTTTTCTTGATCTGAATCCCTTAAATTTCATTTTAGAGGTTATTATCTGAATTGACCTAGGTGTCTAAATCTAATCATCATCATCCACATCTACTCAGGATTATCATCCATCTTGAGTTAGTTATCATCTTCGGCCTAATCAATCCACTTCCATCTTGAGGTGGATTCGGTGTTGTAATCATCTATCTGATGAGGGAACAACCTGAGACATAGAAAATAACCCACAAATAAGAGAATAATTTTATTATTCAGAAATTGGAGCTTCTTACATGCAGAGGATCTCAAATCCCCAAGTTTTACAACACATACAAGTTACAAAAAACTACAAAATCACCCTTTCGCAATATGCGAGCTTGTCCCCAAAAAGTTATCCAAAAATTAGAAACCTGCCCATAAATAGAGCTCCTCTTTAGTTTGGAGCCAAAACAACATTCAAATTTTGAGTTTAGGTGGTTTGGCGCCGAAAAATTACAACTTGAAGTTCAAATTTCAAAAGAACATTTGCAATTGTATCTTCTAGAAAGTGTGCCAACTTCTCGGGGCCATAACTTTTGATTCGGGGCTCTGATTCGCAAATCGTTTAAACTGTTGGAAAGGTCTCGAAGTCAAGAATGCGCTTGAAATTTTCTATGCCAATTTCAGCAAGTTTTGGGGCCGATTCAGGAACTCTAATTGCCTCAAATCTAACTCGAAAGATTTTTAGGTGCAAATCTGGGAAACTAAAACTGCAATATCTTTCAACCCAGGAATAGAAATTAAAAACCATAAATTGTGAATTTCATTATGATGAAAAGGGTATCCAAAAATATAAAAACATCCAAAAAACTGAGAAACTTGAAATTTAACTATTTTTGGGTGATGCAAGATTGCCCTTACACCACTGGATGCTCCTCCATCAGACACCCAGGGTAATTTGAGAAGTGACTCTGTCACGTCTCAGATGGTGGAGGAAAACCAAAATGGTCGACCTCTGCCTTAGGCAACTAGGATGAATCTTCAACAGACCGTCCTTTCCATTTCACCAGATATTATTCATACTGCCTATTCCTAGTACTCCTTCCCACACGACTATCCAGGATTTCTTCAATCTCCTCCTTTTTTGAAGTAGGTGCTGGAATCCCACATTGTTCCATCATTGGTACTTCCTCTGTGCCACCTTCATGATACTCTGTCAAATCTGAAATGTTGAACACAGGGGAAATGTTGAATCCATTTGGCAACTCTACCTCATATGCATTCCCTGAGTCATGCCTCTTCAAAAATTTACAAGGACCGAACTTCTTCATCTTCAATTTGTTATATGTTCCCACTGGAAACCTTTATTTCCTCAAGTGGACCATCACTTCATCACCAATCTGAAACTCCTTATACCTCCTCTTCTGATCTACCTTAGCCTTATACTGCATATTCATTTTATTAATATGTTCTCTTACCTTATCATGTATATCCTTGATGTGTTCTGCAAAATCTTCGGCTTCAACACTTATTTTCTTCTCTTGGTCCATCTTCCTCAATTTTGGAGCTATTCTGGGGCTACCTCCATACACAATTTGGAACGGTGATCTACCAGTGCTTCTGTTTAAGAAAATTCTGCCTGGGGTAAGATCAAGTCCCATCCCTTGGGTTTATCTCCTACCAAACATCTCAGTAGGTTACCCAGACTCCTGTTAACAACCTCTGTTTTCCCATCTGTTTGTGGATGGTGTGCGGTGAACTTCAACTATGTCTTGACTTCTTCCATAAGGTCCTCCAAAAGTACCCCCACAAATTTGGTGTCGCGATCTAAAACAATACTCTTTTGGTAGACCATGTAGCCTCACCACCTCTTTGAAGAACAAGTCAAGCAATGTGGACTACATCATGGGTCTTGACATGGAATGAAATGTGCCATCTTCGAAAACCTATCAACCACCACAAAAACTGAATCATTCCCACATTGAGTCCTTGGAAAACCAAGAACAAAGTCCATAATTATATCCTCCCATGGCCTCTCTGGTATAGGTAAGGGCTGATATAAGCCTATATTCTGGCTCACTCCTTTATCCATCTGACATACCCTGCAGCTTTGTACAAACTTCTTCACATCTTGTGACAACTAAGGCCAATAATAATGATCACTAATAATGGAAATGGTCTTATCTCGGCCAAAATGTCCTGCCATTCCTCCACTATGCTTCTCCTTTATTAGGTTCTCCCTCATGGAACTCCTTGAGATACACAATTGACTTCCCTTAAATAACATGCCATCCTGGATTATGAAATCCAGCCACCTTGTCCTATCCACTGTAACAGGTTCCTTGCAAGCTTTCCAAGCCTCTGCAAAATCAGGATCTTCTGCGTACAATGTCTTAAGTTCATTGAAGCCAACCACTTCAATTTGCATCTTTGTCATCAATGTATGCCTCCTACTTAAGGCATCTACAACCCTATTTGACTTCCCACTCCTATGTTTCAAAACAAAGGTATAACTCTGCAAAAACTCTACCCATTTCATATGCCTCTAATTTAATTTTCCTTGACTATTTAGATGCTTGTAAAGGCGATCCATGATCAAGATATAGAACAAATTCCTCTCGGACAACAAATAATGTCCCCATTTCTTTAATGCTTGAACTATTGCATAAAATTTTTGATCATATCTAGAATACTTTCTCTTTGCATCATTTAACTTTTCACTTAAATAGGCAATGGGCTTACCTTCTTGGCTCAACACTGCTCCAATGGAACAACCACCTGC
>VDFB02233178.1:0-12753 GCA_007258455.2 Sequoia sempervirens | reverse complement strand
TTGCATGAACTAAAACCATATAGAAATAATGTTGGTCAATATCTTCAAGTTTTATGAGATTAAGCTATGCAAGGTAGATGCACATATATTTCTCAACCATTATCAAGGGTGGGATGGCATCTTTATGGAATCATTTGGTGCTTTTCGAGGAATTGCTTGACTTTTAAGAAACCAAGTAAGGTGTTTATTCAACCTATGATTACCTCTTCTAACTATTTTTTGGTATATATTTAGATTATGGTATTGGATATTTCTTTCAAGATGATTAATGTATATGAAATGGTTAATATAGTTGATAAATCTCTAGTTTGGGCTCAAATTCTAGAATTTTTGCATCTAGTAGCAAATGAAAAGTGAATTCTTGGTGGTATTTCAATGCAATATTATCATGTTGTGAAAATAGTAGTGGTATTTCTCACATATCCCAATCATATAAGGGATTTTTAAAATTTTATTAGTGACAAACATCTAATGGACATAGTAACCAAAAATAAGCTATATACATGGACCAATCACAAGTCTATTTTTATAATATCATTGAAAGATTGGATAGATTATTTCTTAATCCATGTTGTCTTGCATATGCATAGTTTTTTTACTTCATTTATTGTCCCATCTCTGGGTCGAATCACTTCCTGAGCATGATTTCCATTAGTGGAGATTATCCCTTATAGAGTTTCCCTTTCAAGTTTGAATTGATGTGGTTTAGAAATAGTAATGATTTAGAGTTAATCAAAGATTTGTTGACAATACTTGTTACACAAAAGGGTTCTCAAATATTTTTCTTTTAAAAAAATTGAACTTTCTAAAGAAATAATTGAGGGAATGGAATAAGACAGTTCTTTCAAAAATGCTTTTCATGACAATTAATGAATTGAATTAGACCTAGAAGATCTTAATCAAAAATTTATACATAAGGGAATGTTTCAAGAAGATTAATTGAAATAAAAATATTTATTGGTAGAACATTGAGTTTTTTGTGAGGGAGAAGATCTTCTAGAAATGAAAGTCTAGGGAAACATGGCTTGAAGAGGAAAATTTAAATATAAAATTTATTCATAATGATTCAAATTTTACATGAGAAAAAAATAGAATTGAATCAATAATTGTATAAGATGGTGGCATTTTAAATATCCTCGTGGATATCCAAATAAAATTTATTCGCCAAAAAATATATTGATGTTTGAGGATGGTAAATATGCATTTGAAATTATGTCAACTATTAAAAATATTCCTTGTGTGGTTTCAACATACAATAATTCCTTTCTCATGGCACCAATCATGTTGGAAGAAGTTAGATGTGTAACTTTCTAAATTCCCCCAAATAAAGATTCAGGGATGGATGGTTCTACAATACATTATATCGAAAGTGTTGGTATACTATTATCATGAAAATACATGATATTGTTGAAGATTCAAGAATATTTAGTAATTTTATTAGACATCTAAATGTTACAAATATTTCTCTCATTTCAAGGAAATCAACTTACAACACTTCTACTAACTTTTTCCCTATCTCTCTACAATATAATATATAAAATTATTTTGAAGGTCATTAATAATTGATTGAAAGGAATTCTCCCCAAGCTTATATCACAAAAGCAAATAAATTTCACTCCTTGTCAAAGAATTTTTTATGATATCATAATAGATCATGAAGCTATTTATTTGATTGAAGACTCAAAGAAAATACATGATATTGAAGTTGGATGTAAATAAATGATGCGGCTCAACACAAATGGCAGAAGCACAAATCTGTAGAAAACCAAAACAAGATTCCAATAAATAAAACAAGAACAGATTCAGATAAATAGTCTTTTCATTTTAATACTCTAGATTCAATACATCCATTACATCTCAGAAAACCCCTCCATACTCTTTCCCAAAATCAACTCCCTTTCATCCTCAACTCCCCCCAAACTTAAACCCAGAAAGCACCACTAAAAATAACCCCTAGTCAGCGTGCAACTGACCAGACCATAAACCAGACACAACCAAAAAATATGACCACACCCAAAATTGTCACAACAAAATGAAAACAACATAAGAGAAAACTAAAAATAACAAGTTCCTTAAATTCCACGGTCATAACGTGGGTAGGAGAAATTAAGGGAGATACTTTGCATCATTCTCCCCTCCTTTTGAGAAAATTTGAACCTCTTGGTTCTGGTCGACTGTGCTTTAACAAATCAGCTTTAGTGATCCATGAATTGTAAGAATATGAAAATTTTTCCCACTTAACGAAATAAAGCTTATATGACTTGGATCGTGTTGCCACTAATTTGGTATCTAGTATTCATTCAACTTGCTCTCTTTTCTTCTTTGATAACTGCTTACTCCAAAGGTTGTCCTTCTCATTGTGATCCTCTTCCATATGATCTTCCATAGTTCCTGCTAAATATGAATAAGATTAACAACATTAAAAATGGGATTGATGTCCAATTCTTTTGGTAAATCAATTTGGAAGGCATTGTCATTTATCTTCTTTATAATTTTGCAATTCCCAATATTTTTGGGCTTCAATTTGTCGTAGGTTCCTTGGTGATATCTTTCCTTGCATAGATGAACCATGACCATTTCTCCCTCTTGGAAAACCTTTTCTCTCTGATGCAAATCAAATCTCTTCTTATATTGTTCATTCATGGACTGCAATTTGAGCCTAACTTGTTGATGTATCTCTTGGATAATCTTTAAAAATCCTATAGCTTCTTGACTGTTATGTGGGCTTATTAGAAAATCGACCAAGTCTACCACTCCCTTAGGATTTACTCCATATACAACTTGAAACACAGACATACTTGTAGATTTATTAATGTTGGAATTATAGGAATATTTAGCTTGAGGAATCACCCAATCCCATTGTCAAGGATTGTCCCCAGCTAAACACCTTAATAGGTTTCCCAAGCTCCTATTTACCACTTCTATTGGAATAATATGTTGAACTAAATTACAATTTTCTATTCAACCTTTTCCACAAAACTCTCCAAAGGTGGCTTAAGAATTTGGTGTCTCTATCACTAGTTATGGTTTTTGGAATACCATGCAACCGCACAATTTCTCTAAAGAACAAATGGGTCACTTGACTTGCATCATTAGTCTTCTTACAAGGAATGAAATGGGCCATTTGAGAAACATGGTCTACCACCACAAATATTGAATCATTGCCTCTTTGGGTTCGTGGAAGACCCAAGACAAAATCCATAGAGATATGAATCCATGGTTCTCTTGGCACTAGTAAAGGCATGTCTAGGCTAGTATTTTGATGTCCTCCTTTTTCCATTTGATACACCTTACAAGCAACAAAAAATATGTCCACATATCTCTTCATGCTAGGCCAAAATAATTTCTCACTTACTGCTCCAAAAGTCTTATCTCTTCAAAAAGTGACCTCCCAACCCATTTGAGTGCATCTCTTTCATGAGTTGTTCCCTTCTAGACCTAAAGGGAATGCAAAATTTATTCTCTTTAAACAAAAATTTATCCAACAATGATTAGTCTTCAAATGGGTGCATATATGAATGGTCTTGACTGCTGAGAATGACATATATGTGACCAAAGTTTGGATCATTGGTATATTCATTCTTCATTTCTTCAAAACTAACTAGCTCGTGATTCATTAAAACTAATAAATGTCTCCTTCTGCTCAATGCATCATTTGTAGAGTCTAAGCTAATGTTTTGTAAACTTGGTAGAACCTACTCAATTCAAAGGTTTAACTGGCTGAACAGTCCACTTTACATTACTTAAGACCACATTAAATTGTCAACCCAAGGCTTGTAAGCTTATGATGGTGCAACATTATATATTCCTTCATGGAATCAAATCTACCTAAACTACCCTATTGAAGTTATCCTACTTGCTAGAAATTCATAAAACTGCAAAACAGTAGAAGCATAAACCAGAACTAGTTGCTACGAGTACCTACAACTTAAACTGTAATTGAACTGTTACTAATGAAATAATACTGCATCAATTGAAAGCTTAATAAAAACTAATAACTCAGCTGAACTATCCTCCAGAGTGCTGCTGGTTAACCATTACATGCATATTAAAAAAAAATCATTAACAATAAGCAAGAGATGAAATTCTAATTAGATTGCATATAATTCATGAAGCAATGATAAACTAATAACAACTATTTAAACAAAAATAAATAACTGGAAAGCGAAGTGAAGAACAATACCTTGAGTAGCCTACTCAAGTAACTATTCCCACTTTAACCAAACTCAAATCTAACTAATAGATTCTACGCATTCCATAAGATTAACTCCATTCATTGTATATTCATAAATATTTACACAAGATCTTTCACAAATTGTATTCAATCATTCTGAATATTTCATGTCTTGAAAACTTAAAGGTAACTGATAACATAACATTGAAAAACTAGCTAACTATCCTATGGATTCAACCAACAACTATATACAAGCTTGAGGGAATCTTTATTGAAAGCAACAACTTAACTGAAATCATTAACTCCACTCCCAGATAATGGAGTGTAGAATTAAGACTTGAATTATTCAACCTACAATTGAAAAGGAAAGAGAATCCTATAAAAACTAGAACTTTGTCAAAATAGAATTGTATGTAAACATACAACCACTTGTCAAAATTCTATAGGTGAAGGAGACCTCTTCTTCAGTGTTTATTGAACTGGTTATAATAACACACATCCAACCTTCATTAAGTTCCTTTGATCAACGATCACCATGTTTAGCTTAACTTGGAGCTCCCCTATTTTGGTGTCTAGTCATTCCTTATGCTCCAGGTTCATCCTGCAATTGTTGTGCCATGGTTCCTCTTTAGCTGCAAATAAGTTAATTCCACAAAACATGAACACAAGGATAACTATCACAATTAACGCATAGCATTCCATCAACATTCCATACATTTATTCATATAAACCCTATAATGCTAATGTATTATAACCATAATTCCATCATTATATTTAAGGTTCAAGTCTACATATTGGATATGAAAGGATAGTATAATGTATGATCATTTTCTAAAAAGTGTATCTAAAAGTATCTTGAAACATGTATAAAAACAACAAAAAATAAGCTATTAACTAGACCTATCACACTACATTAGTTTTTCCACTCCTGTGTTGCACAACAAAAGTATAAGCCTGCAAGAATGAAGCCCATTTGGCATGTTTGTGGGACAACCTACAATGTGAATTTATATATTTTGAGGCTTGGTTGTCAACCATTAAGATGAACTCTCTATGTAGAAGATAATGTCTCCAATATTTTAATGCTTTTACCACTGCATAAAATTCTTTATCATAAGTGGTATACATTTTTTTGGCTTCATTTAAATTCTCACTAAAAAAGGCCACAAGCTTTCCCTCCTGGCTTAACACTCCCCTAATAGCTACACCTGAAGCATCACACTCTACTGTAAAAATCTTCTCAAAATTTGGCAAAGCAAGAATAGGTGCTTCAGTAACTCTTCTCAAGTTGTTTGAAACTCACATCACCTACTCTAGTCCAAGTGAAATCCTTCCCTTTAGTGCAATCAATTATTGGTGCACTAATGCCACTAAAATTCTTATTGAACCTCTTGAAGAAATTAAATACCAACCCATGGAAGCTCTTAATCTTGGTGATACTTTGAGTAGGCCACTCAAGAATAGCTTTGATTTTATTTGGGTCCATGCTCAATCCATCTACTGAAATAATATTTCCCAAAAATGCCAACTTCTCCTTGCAAAATTCACACTTTTTCAGGGTTGATAAAAAACCTTTCAGCTCTAAGTATGTCAAACACTTTTTTCAAATGTTCTAAATGCTCCTCCATATTCTTACTAAAAATCAAGATGTCATCAAAATGAATTATGATAAATTTTCCAATATGTAGCCTGAATACCTAGTTCATTGTTCGCATGAAGGTAGCTGGAGCATTAGAAAGTCCAAATGGAATCACCACCCACTCATATAATCCATCTTGCATTTTGAAGGTAGTGTTCCACTCATCACCTTCACAGATCTGAATTTGATGGTAATCACTTATGAGGTTGATTTCAGAGAAGACTTTAGCACCTAACAAACAATCTAACAAGTCATCCATTTTGAGTTTGGGGTATCGGTACTTCACAATAATTTTATTAATGGCTATAGAATCCATACATAACCTCCATTTACCCCCCTTCTTAGGAGAGAGTAGAGCAGGTGTGGCACATGGACTCATGATTTCTCTTACAAATCCTTTTTTTAATAATTCAGTAATTTTTCTCCTCATTTCATCATTTTCCAGTGGAGGAAACCTATAAGCAGCTTGATTTGGAAGTTTGGCACCTAGGATAAGATCAATTTGATGGGTAATGCCTTTGGATGGAGGCAAACCAGTTGGTAGATCAGATGGTATCAAATCAGAATCTTGTTGTAGCAATTCTTGTATCTTCAATGGAATTATCTATTGATTTGAATTCTTATTCTCTAGAGGATACAATAGATAGCAAGTCGCACCCTTATATTCTCTAAAACAACTCTTTACACCCCACCGTGGTCAAAGACAAGTCTTTTATTTTAGTTTTCTCTCCTCCTTTAAATGGTTTCAATACATGGAGTTTACCTTCTTGCTTAATCTCATAGGTGTTTTCTCTACCATGGTGAGTTACATTTCTGTCATATAACCAAGGTCTACCCAATAACAAGTTCCAAGCATCAATAGGTACTACATCGCATAACACTCTATCCTCGTAAGGACCGATTTTGAAGTCAACTAGACAAGATTGGTTCACAAGCACACAATGATCCTTTTTTAACCAAAAAATTTTATAAGGATTTGGTTTTGGAATACATACCAGCTGTAAGTTTTGAACCATTTATGTACTTACCAAGTTTTTAGTGGATCCTCCATCAACAATTACTTTTCACACCTTATCTTTACACTTGCATTGAATCTGAAATACACTATTTCTTCTCTAATTAGTCGTGGGAGTTTCCTTGTCACCAACAACCAAAGTTCTATTCAACATTAGATTCTCACCTATTTATGCTTCAACTTCTTCTCTCAAGGGCTTTTCTCTTTTTTCCTTGACCACCATTGCTCTCCTGGGATTTTGAGGGCAATCTGTAGCTTTATGGGCTTCACTACAAATAAAGCATTTCAAAGGTTTCCATCCTTTAGGAAATCATTGTTCTTGTTCCCTACCTCTAAAACCACCCCTCCCTTGGAAGTTGGGTTTCACATCATCTTCTGGTTCTTCTCCATTAGCCATTTTGGAGGAACCTCCTCTTTCGCTACTTGAAGTGTTGCCACCTCTTTTTTTTTTTGATTTTCCCATTCTATTCAACTTTTCTTCTACTTTCAAGGCTAATTGATATGCCTCATCCATGTTTTTGATTAAGGAACAAACAGTTTTTGAAAGGACCCCGAAACCCTTAACAAAAAACAAGAGAAAGATACAACAATAAAAGGATCAAGAAAAAAAATAGACATCTACCATCAAAGAAGAGAACATGGAACCATCCCATGGCAACACAACAAAAAGCCAACAAAAAGCCAACAAAATCCCAACCACTAGGCCATATTCTTGAGGATATCTCTCGCCTCTTGCTCAAGTTTGTTCATATTTAAAGCAACTTTCTTAATCTCCTGAATGTTAACAAGAGCCTGGTCAGCCTTCCTCTTTAGGTTCACTCTGGTTCTTTTACTTGGCTCCATGCCTTCCACCTGGCTTTCCTCTTTCTCAGCATCTACAAACACAACAATCCTGATGTGATAGGTATTTTCCAGATTATCAACCATCGTATTCATGGTCTTCGTGGTAGATTTTAAAATTTTGTGGCTCATTTCCAACACCTTGTGGATAGAATCTTTTATGTTCTTAATCTTTTCCTCCATACCAGAAAGCTTGCCATCATGGTTGTTCTTAAATTGTTGCAAGTCCTCAATAGTTTTCTTGAGGCACTCCACCATGTATTTCTTTTCTTCCTCAATCCATAAGTCGGTGGCTTTATCTTTGTCTCTGTTATTATTGTCACTATTTTTCAGCCTTTTCTAGTTTACTGTTCATAGCCCTCTTATTCAATTTAAGTTCCTTAATCGCAAAAAAAACCCATCTGATTAACCGAAAGAAATCCATAGACCCATTATGGGCAATGCCAAGAATGTCATTAGGAAATTCACATTCAACTTTAAAGTAATGGTCATCCACCTTGAGTTCACTAGGATAACAGGGCCTATCCTCTTTGTCAATGGCAGGGTAACTGGAGTAATCTGATGAGGGGGTCGACTATGAATCATCCTGATTAGTATCATAAGAGGGATCCTTTGAGACCTTTCTTTTGCCCTTCTCCTGGGGAGAGACACTAGAATTACCTTTTCCCTTAATTACAACCCTTCCCCTGGAAGAAGGGGTCTGGTGGGATAGAGTTGGCATAGCTTTGAAATGCTCAAAGATTAAAACAAGCAAACCGTCATGAAGAATAGAATGCCTAATTGGATTCTAACTATAGTTCTGAAGACTAGCATTCAGAGACGTAGCAAGATAGAAAGGGAAGGAAACCCTAACCTGATGCCGGAAATAGTTGAGGAGCACAAAATGGTACCCAAAAACCCTAGTGTAACAACCATCCAGGGCAATGTACTCCATTATCACTCTCAACACCTTCCTCCAATGTGAGATGATCTTCAAAGAATCATAACTACTTTTGGTAGTCCTTCACAGGTCCTCCTTTTCCTTCTCTATCTTCTAAATTTTTTGCATAGCCTGGTCAGAGAGTTTCCTGTCCCTATAACGTGATGCCCTCAATGGAGAGCCTTGTAACCTCAACAATTATTTGCTCATCAATAGAAACCTTCCTCCCAAAAAAACTAATCTGGCCATCCTTCCATTCCTCGGCAAAAAACCTTGTGACGTTCAGGTCCCAGCCATGGATTTTTTCAATATATTTGGTTATCCCGCCCTTCTCCAATATCTCCTCGCTATTTTTTATCAGAACTTCAAAGCTGGTCTTCTAATCTACCTATAGAATTGCTAATTCCAATAAAGGGCAGCTTGAAGGACCTAGACCAACTGACGAGGATTTTAAAGACCTCCTACACTTTGGGCTCTACAAGACCTAGGAGGGTGATCCCTTAATGCGTTTACAACCTGTGCACCATTATCATAAACAACATTCACAACAATAGATAATCTCATTTAATGGCTCAACATAATGGAATAATACTAAATAGAACTGGCTGTTCATTAGTAATATCAACTATTTCGAGCATGAGATAACTACAACACATTCCATAGTGTAGAATAGTCATTGATTTGCACTCCCTTTGTAGAAAGCTCTAGGTAAGGAAAAACAAATACTAAATCATACGAATAAGTACAACTAATATCAGTGCCATATATCCATTGGGGGAGTCAAATTCATACATATCTAAGGGTTTATAACAGATTTAACACATAACATGTAAGATCCTTGACAACATTGCATTACACAAGATGCATTCTAACCCAATACTACTTCTTATCAAATCCTTATATTTAACATATCTCAGCTTGCTAATCCCATTCAAGCATTTTAATTAATTCCTTGAATTAGCTAAAATAAGGATCATACACACCACAATAGTGAGATCTAATGAAACAACCCTTAGTCATCTTATTCAAAAATTTATATGCATGTACGCTGGAGAGACACAGTTTGAAATTATCATTTCCACTCAAATGCTAGTATTGTTATAAAACATCAAATTCCCATGAATTAAAAACCTACTATAGAATGACTCAGAACCTAAATTGCATTTTCCCTAAAACCATCAAACTTTACAATCACCGCAACTTCACCTAGACTCAACCAAAAATTATCTAACTTGCTAGCTCGTACTTTTGGCCTTGAAATCCTTTTTATAGAAAATGAAGGAGCAAACAAGCATCGGGCTAGAAAGTACACATGTCACCAGCCAGTTCGCACACCTGGTGATATTCCAAAATTGTTACAACAACCATCACCTTGGAGAATATTCTTGTTCATCATGTCATCTAAGAAAAGTTGATGCAACAACAAAAGCCATAAGAATCCTGCGCCAAGACTGCCACCAAAGCAAAATTGGAAACCATTGTAACTGCAATAACTTATTTTCCAACTATTAGCAACCCACTTCTTTTATTCTTCCTCACCAGCTTAGTTACCCATTTCTGGTATTCTTCATCAGTCAACCAGTCAAAATTAATTACCTCATTCACCTTGGCACTATAAGGTGTGTATTTTACCGCTACCTAATTTGCATCCCTTTCAAAAGATTCCAAAAATGAGCTGATACTAATAATCTTATCCATACAACTCACCAAAAAATCATAATATGAGTCATCACAAATTAATTTAATTTGATCATTGATGACCTCACTTGCTTGATCCTGCCATTGTTGGAGTGACCTAATTTTCCCTTGCTCATCAATTATATCAGGTAACAATGTGTTACCCCAATCATTAAAATTCTTCACCAATTCCCTGATCTTCCTACTCAAATCATTTGGTAGGGTCTGAAAACCTTGCAGTGATTTAACTAATACTTGAGCAGGCCTTAATGATTGGGGCCTATTATTTGTATCAAACCTTTAGGCCTTATACATTACATCTAAATCACTGGCCCTAGGGATCCAATTTTCAATCAATGGTATCACTACCTCCTGATCCCTATCAATATTCTTTATTGCATCTAATAATAAAGAATATAAAGAATGTAGATGGAAATTTATTATCAACCCTCTCATTTAAATGTCTCAAGACAAAAATAACAATCTCCTTTTGCTTTGAAAGAGATCCTTCCTCACTTACCTTCAAAGATTCCTGTAATTCATCAATTTTGTGCATGAGCTGCTTTGTAGGATCCACAGAGCATTCTATTTCTTCATCAATTTCCTCTAAAGAAGGGGTGAAGGAAGGATTCTGATTGGGAGACCCTGGTGTGGAAACAATTGGAGAAGCAGGAGGCACTGACCCTGATGTGGAAGGCAATGAACTGATTCCTGGAGCACTTGATGTCTCCCCAATCTATTTATACCTTAACCTTTCCACCTCAGTCTGTAGCTCAACATTCTTCTACTGCATCTTGTTGTATTACTCAATCAAAAGGTTATACTTCTCCATTAGGATCCTCTTTTTAGCCTCTTCCCTTTCAACAGTCTTTTGGGCCAATTTAGACACATTCACAGTCAAATTAGTGGCCTCGGTGGTTGAGGTCTCTGAAGCTCTCTTTATTATTAGCCCTCCTCTTAAATTTGGGTTGATATCAGAAACATCTGGCTTTCTCCCTTGTGGGGCCAATGCCCAAATTGCCAAGGTTTCATACTCTTCACTAAAAGAAGAGGCATGCAGTGTTGCCTTGACCTCTTCTTCAGAGTCTTGCAAGGGATGCTTGGACTTCAAAATAGCATTAAAGGCTACTACATCTGCAATGTCCCATTCAGGAAGAATCATTACACCAGCTTGACTCACCAATTTTCTACCTTCCTCAGGAGTGATGCTCTTGAATTCTTCCATTAATTCAACTTTCACTTCCTCATCATTCTTCTGGTCTGACATGTCAGGTCTTAGTTCTCTTCTCTTCTTACATTTATTTTGATATTCTTCAAATTTGATCCTCCATACCAATTGCAAGAATATGAGGAGTCTTCATTGTCGTAGAAATTCCTTGCATGCCTCCATTCTTGCATCGTGTACACATTTTCCTTTCATATCCAAATCGGATAAAACCAATTCAGCTGGCCTAGGAGGGGAAGGCATACCAACCTGCATGTCATGATTAGTAACAACAATTTCATCCATTAGATACTCCTATGGTTGATCAATTCTTTGTCTTTTAGGGCTTGGCTAGGATGGTGGTGATGAGGGACTATCTTCTAGTGATGATTCTAAATCAATGATTTTAATTGACCTAGGCACTTTGAATTTTGGACCTGGCTTTGGAGGAAATTTCATTATTTTCTTCCCCTTTCTGTCCAGTTCTTCCTCATCATTGTTGTCATCCATTTTCCTCCTGTAAATGGTCCTTCCTCCTGTAGGCTGATATGTTGGCCTTGTTTCAATTGGTCTTGCACCTTGTTCTTGTACACCCAGACTCAATTCTAAATTTATCTTTTTGGTCCTCAAGGTTCCCATAATTTCCTTGAAGTTCCCCATTAGAAATTCATTTTTCTTATGGTATGGACTAAACTCCAACAATGGATCATACTTTAGATCCATTTTGTGCACAATATCTAATAGCTTATCCTAAGCTATCCATTTTTTCATGTTGAACTCCTACTTTATTTAGGTGAAACTTGTTTCTAATCAAGTCCTGAGAAAAGTTGAACTCATGAAAAACTTGTCGACCTTTATTGTTTTACATCTAAAAAGTGCAAAAACCCTTAGGATCATGTTGTGACTTTAGAAGCCCACACCTTTAATGGTAATCAACATATAATTTTCCAAAAATGCACCTAGCCTCCTTTTGAGAAAAGGAAAAATCGAGACACTACTATATAGTCACAGGAAAAGTTCCCTTACCCCTCCTAGTGAGGTTGTCCTCATGGATAAAACCTATTTGCCACATAACTTCTGCAAACCCCACTCTTGGTGGCACATTGTACGACATTATATGAGGGGTTCCTTGAAAACCATATACCCTCAAAACAGTGTTGATTGGGTATGGGATAATGTCACCCCAGTTATGGAAGACTTTTAGTTCTAGTTTCCTCCCCTTTGGTATGAGGAAATCATGCAATTCCTCAAGGATCCTGGGTACATTTACCATCAATCTAGCCCT
>VDFB02233177.1:0-11686 GCA_007258455.2 Sequoia sempervirens | reverse complement strand
AAAAGAAAACATAGCAACCAAAAGACCTATATTACTACCACCTGCATGGCCATAGGTATGATCCTCTTGGAAATATAAACTGAGTGACCTTATTATAGGGTATTGAGTATCAAAACATCCTCGAAACATGTCGATCTATTACCCAAATTACTCTCATCAAGGGCCACAACATCAAATAGGGCAACAACATCAAGGATTCCAAAATCACTATCAAGGAATAAATCAAAAACATAAAATTTCCCTAGATAAAATTGAGAGAGATCTTGAGGAAATTAAACAAAAATGAAATACAACATATCATCAATGCCTTATTCTAGGTTGGAACATTACATATGCACAACAAATAGACATTTTCCCACAAACACCTCAATATCCACATCAACAACACTTCCAATATCCGCAATATCAAGAAGTTTCACAACACCAAGGTGTACATCAAATGCAATATCAAAACATACCTCAATTTTCATATCAAGGAGTTCAAAAAAATAAAGAGCAAAACAATCAAGAAGCACCATAGAGGAAATATTACCAACAAGAAAGAAAATTCACCCCTTTCAGAGAAACTTTAGAGGTAATCATGCACGAACTAGTACAACAAGAGCTTATCAAGATCAACGAAAGTTCAACATCACTCATGAAATGTGAAAATCTAAGCTATTTGAATGAAAGTAAGATCCTAAGATATTCACACGAATTCAAATAACAAAAGACAAGATTACCATCCCATGTTGGAGTGTATTTGCATGATGTTGGATTGTTTGTATCACTACAAAGCCTCCATTGCTTGTACACAAAACCTTGATGATCGATGCTTATTCTTGAAGAAATGATGAAGCTCTCTCAATGGTGATCTTGACAACACTTCGTTGCATAAGGTAAGTTTAAATTTTGATCATAATTTGTGAAGAGAAAGGCTTGTTATATAGAAAAAACAATTTTGAATCGATGGTCAAGATCGCGTTGGAGAATATCTAGATCAACGGTTAAAACGAGTTGAGAGGATTTAGACATGAGGAAATTGTGCAAAGTTGATTGCACAATTAGGGTGATTGAAGAATAGATTGGCTAGTTATGATTTTGATTGCTTAGTTAGAAATTGATTGATCAGTTAGAGTTTAGTTAGGAATTAGATGGTTGAGTTAGCAAAATAGATTGCTTAGTTAGCAATCCATGATTTCCTCAATCAAAAAGTTGGTGAGGGATTTATTTAATTAATTAATTTCATTTTTATTTGATTTTGATTTTTTCTAATTTGAATAGTTTGATTTGATTTGATTTAATTATTCAAATTTTGGAGGGAAGTGTGATAATTAAATTATTATGATTTAATAATTCAATTAATTTTGAGGAATAAGGTGAATTAGTGGCGTAATCAAATAATCAATGTTGTTTGACTAATCAGGATGAAAATAAGATAAGATTAGGAATTTATTAAATAAATGTAATTTATTTAATTAGTCAAAATGATGAAATGTGAATTAATCAAATAACGTTGTATCATTTGATTAATAGGGAAAATAGGGTTTTGAATGTTGTTCGATGTCATTTGATCCATTATGAGATGTCGTGGGATGATTCTGAGATGATTCAGGATGTTACAGAGATGTTCTGAGATGTTCCAAGTTAATTTAGAGATATTCCAAGTTGATTCGGAGTTGTTATGAGTCATTTTGGGGTCGTTCTGAGACATTCTAGGTTGATTCAGAGTTGTTCTGAGTCATTTTGGGGTCATTCTTAGATGTTTCGAGTTAATTCAGAGTTGTTCTAAGTCACTTCAGGGTCGTTCTGAGACATTCCGAGTTGATTCAGAGTTGTTCTAAGTCATTTCAAGGTCATTCTGAGACGTTCCAAATAGATTCAGAGTTGTTCTAAGTCGCTTTGAGATCGTTTTGAGACATTCCGAGTTGATTCAAAGTTGTTCTGAGTCATTTCAGGGTCGTTCTGAGATGTTTTGAGTTGATTTAGAGTTGTTCTGAGTCATTTCGGGGTCGTTCTAAGACATTCCGAGTTGATTCAGAGTTATTCTGAGTCGCTTTGGGGTCGTTTCGAGACATTTTGAATTTGTGATAAGTGTTAAGTCAATTTTACATGTCTACATTTTTTCCCTCTTTGATACAAAGTATTGGTTTTTTTGTTTCAAATATTTTGTCTTTATGATCAAGTGATTTGAAAAAATTTATGCCCCAATGTTTTTTGGAATGATGGTAAGACTCTATGCTGCCCCCTCAAGAGGTTGACCAAAAATTTAAAGTTTTGAGGTTAGGCTCATGACCCCAATGGAAATTTTAATTGTAGAAAATCTAAAAACACCTACACAATTGCGAAGATTGTGAAATTCTACCCCATTTAAAAAAAAAATCACTGAAAAATACTTTCGTATGACCAAGATATGGTCGTTTGAAGATAGGGTAAAAAATGTCCTGATCAATAGCAAAGTTTTATGATTTCTAAGCATTTTCCTCAGTTTTCTCACCTTTGCATGTTGAGAATCCATGCCTTTGACATTTATCCACGCCTTTGACATTTTTCCATGCCTTTGACTAGGATCTTTGCTTTTGTTTTTGAGCATTTTCCTTAAAAGCTCACTTTTGACTGTTTGAAGTCCTAAAAGCTCGCCTTTGACATATATCCTCACCTTTGACATATTTCCACACCTTTACTTTATCGCGACCTAAAATTACCTTTATTGCTTTGCGATTTACCCTTTGTTTTGTTTACGTTTTTCATCATTTTAGAGTGAGAAAACATGAAATATTGAAGTGTTTGTCATCTTGTTATTGGTCTATACTTTTTATTAGCAATTTGATCTTTATTATGTTGTTATTTAGAGACATATTGTAGACATGATTTTGTATATATATTCACTAGCCTAGTCGAGGCCTCATATATCTGTATCATTTTGTATTATCCTATCACACTTTGTTTCACTGATGATGTACTCCCATTTTTTATGATGATATATATGAGATATACCTTCTTTGATTCATCCTTGTTTATGGCTATGTGATGACGATATATGATGATTATGTGGTGTTGATATATGATGGATGTTTGCACTATACATGATACATGATGTTTTATTGGTTTATTATCATCATGATATGTACTAAAGACACTGTGGATGTAGGATGGATGTTAGTTAGAAGAAATATTATGATGATGGATAGAAATGTGATGTTGTTAGTAGTGATGAGTTGCTTTCCCTTTACTTGGAGGCTTCATAGTTTTGAACAATCCTATTTGATGTAGAAAATAGATACGATGCACCAGGGTATTAATGACCAAGGTGACTTTGTATCTATTGCGTGGAGTTTGACTCTACAAACAAGGAGTATTCTTTCTCATACCAGACATACAAAAACCCTTTTAGAGTGTATGGGTGAGATGCTTTAAAACATGTCAGACCAGTAACACAAGAGGTATTAAGAACCTAACATGTCACTTCTACACAAAATTATCCAAAACAACTTCCACACACATAACAAAGCAAGTATTCACCATGGTAGTATAACAAAAATATCCAAAAATAGCAAATTGAAATGACGCTCAATTGCCCCCATTCCTTCTTCTCTAAATCCTTATGGACGTCCTCAAGAGATCCTAGGAATGAGTCAATAATGTAAATCACAAAAATAAGACTATAAAAAGATAAAACAAAGTTACAATATTGCTTGCCATATCTATTTGGGGTGGGGCTATTATCCATTGTTGATCATGTCTATCATAGGAATGGATCTGTTAAGACATATCTCAGGATGTTGTTGGGACTTGTCAAAAAGATAGCTAGTTGATACTTTGGCCTTGCTTTTGGCTGTTCATAGTCAAATTTTTGTGATTGTTTGCTTGAAATTTCTAGCTATTGATGTTTTCTTTGTTTGTTTGTTTGTTTTTCCAAAGGGTGAATGTTATGGTCTATTTATTATGGGTGATGTTTTATTTGCAGATTGTGATAGAAGACATGGGTCTTTTTTATTTTTCTAAGTTTTATGATGCTGCTTTTTAACATTTTTTGGGGACTAACCTAGGGCCTCAGGGGCTCATCAAAGATAAGCCTTGCCTATGTTGTACACGCAGAGGCTCGTAGTTTTCTTGGTTTGAGTGTTTTTGACATTTTATGCTTTGTGATTTTTTTTTGCATTTTGTATCTTTTGACTATTTTGGATTTTGTGTTTTGTGACTAAGTTGAAATAAAGTATGTTGGAAACCTAAGGGGACTGACCTAGGGTCGCGGGGGCTAATGAGCCTTTCCTACGTTGTTCACACATTGACCACGTAGTTTGACCATTTTACTCAAAGCGTAAACTATTTTTTGGGTAAACAACATTGATAATCTGGATTGATATTCCACTTCTGTGTCTAGAGCATATGTTGCAAGAAATCTACTTGAACTAGTTATGAGGTTCAAGCAAATGTTGATATCTTAGACTGTTTTAGTGAAGGAACAATCCTACAATGTTTTGTTTTTGATGTTTTTTAAATATTTTTGTTCTTTTTGTTGTTTTGAATGTTTTTGACTTTTTTACATTTCCTGTAACCATGATAGGACAACAAAGATCTAACCCATGACCAGTATTTTGACATTGCCCCCAATTGTGGACAAGACGACTTTCCTTAATCAGTGACAAGCCACTGTTAGATATCTTGTTTTGAAATGAATGGGTGGATGTTGTGGATAGTACAGATAGATAATGATGCAAGTTTATTCAAACATAGCACCTGTTTACCAGGTTTTCACTATGGTACCTGTAGAAAATGAAAAATGTCCTAAGCCTGCAAGTGTCATTTTTCTTCATCCTCATCATTCGATATTTGAATAATTTTAGTTATTCAATTATGTTTGATCACATTCCTCTATTAATTAAATAATTTTTAATAATTATTTAATTAATTCACTTTCTAATCTTCATTCTATTCTGATCGATTAAATAAACTAATTGTGTCACTAATTTCTCCCTCTTCTTCAATAGTTAAATAAATTATTATTTATTTAATTATTTTGTCACCTTTCATCTATAGTTAAATAATTACCATTAATTATTGTTGGAGTAATAAGTTATTATGCTTAATTAATTATATCATATTGATTAATTAATTAAGGATCTCTTATTCCTCTTGTTGTTGCTTAAGCTAAACTTAGGCACATTTATTAATTAATTATTAATTATTAAGTGTGCACACTAGAGTTTCATTTAGGGTTTCCCTTTTAGGGTTTCTTGATCTCCTTCATAAGGATTGATCACTTTGTAATAATTGATTCTCTTAATGCATTTTACACTTTGAGGTTCTGAGAACATCTTTTTGGTTCTTCATATCTTTTGCATGTGACAGGTATCCATTTTGCATGCAGGTGATCTTGGATTCTAACATGGTATCGAGCTCGGACTGCGGTACGCTTGTTCGTGATCTGAAGATATGGCCTCTCTGTGAGTTTCAAGTGCAAGGGTTTCCACAGGTATCTTTTCTGCAAGATCTGGGGATAGCCATTTTTTCGGGACACTATGGGCTCAAACGGACGCCGCCATCGTGTTCACAGCGTCCCAAAACCCTAGAAACGCCTGTCAAATCATCCATATTGGTGCAGTTGATCCGAGAGGCAAAAAAAATTTGTCTGGGGGGTCGTACGGCCTCCCCAGCACGGAGTTCGAGGCATGTTTTTTTGAAAAATTTCAAAAAAAATTAAAAATTGTGCACCGCGCCGCGCGCCCATACGAGAGAAGCTGACGACCGCCAGCAGGAAGGCTCCCCACGCCAGCCCCACTCGAGCTTTCAGCCCGCGTGAATCTCCACGACCGGCGGGGTCTATATGGGGAACCAAAAGCGGCTTATACACCAGCCCCGCAGGCTGCCGGCCTTCTACCAGCGGCCGCGGGTCTATGGGACGGGGATCCACCACTTTTTAGAGCGCCATTACAGTGCGCCGCGGAACCGGGGAGCCCAAATTTTTTCTTCTTTGCAAGGGGCGATTTTTCGCGGCGGCGAGCGATATCAGTATGCTGATGAAGTGATGGCGTCAGCATCCATGCGGCGGTCGCCCCCTTCTAGCTAATTTGTCTTAAAAAGAGCTTTTTTCTTTTGATCATAGCTTGGGCATACGGTATTGAAATGGGACAAACGAGATATCGTCGGAAAGCTGGTTCCAAGCACTTTCATTTGGCATAGTTTATTTTATAGTATTTTTCTATTTACTACATTTATTTTTGTTTGAAGTTAGATGTACTTTTTATGCTTCCGAGCTCATAACTTTTTGCCACGATCTCCGTTTTTCGCCTCGTTTGAAGCGTCAGAAAGGTATTGAGGAGCTCTAGGTTGCTGTCCATACACCTTTTTTGTATCTATCCCAGGTTTATCAGCTAGTCCAGATTTGGCCCAATGGGTTGTTTGGCGATTACTTGGATGTTTTGGCAGTTGGGAGAGTGCATCTTGCATCTTTGCACTTCATTTTTAGTAATACATCATTCAATAATTGCTTGCTACTTCATAGATTTCAGAGTTGTTCCAGTTTGGAGTTTTCGAGTGTTATGTGGCATCAGGTTTTCTGTTGCTTTATCATGATTCCTTGAGTCAATGACTCTCATGGTTTCGATGAAGTAAGCGAAGAGCTCGGCTTCGCCTTTATACGATATGGGAGTTCGTCAGTACTCTCTGAGTTCTTCGATTGCTTCTTTGCGTAATGTCATCTCTCGCATTTATTGTAGGGGTTTTATTCCCATTGGGTTTTCCTTCTACGCTCATTCTTGCATTTTAAATGTGGGTACCCTAATGGGAGCCCCTAGGTTTGGGACCATCTTTGCCATTTCTAAATAAATGCTTATTCTAGTGTTTTAGCTTCTTCCTAAGTTCATCTTAAGGGGGGGTGTTGGAGTAATAAGTTATTATGCTTAATTAATTATATCATATTGATTAATTAATTAAGTCACTTATTCCTCTTTGTTACTTAAGCTAAACTTAGGCACATTAATAATTAATTAATTATCAATTATTAAGTGTGCACACTAGGGTTTCATTTAGGGTTTCCCTTTTAGGGTTTCTTGATCTCCTTCATAAGGATTGGTCTCTTTTGTAATTATTGATTCTCTTAATGCATTTTTACACTTTGAGGTTTACAGAACATCTTCTTTGGTTCTTCATATCTTTTGCATGTGACAGGTATCCATCTTGCATGCAGGTGATCTTAGTTTTCTAACAATTATTTATCTATTCATGGTCCTTTAATTCTTCTATAGTTAAATAATTATTAAAATTATTTAACTATCCCATGCCACCTCCCCTATTAAAAATTAATCTAATTAATTATTTAAGGTCTAATTTTCATCTCTCCATTTAATTAAATTGATAAATTTAATTAAATGCTCATCTTTTCATTTTCTCCAAATAAATAATTTGAATAAATTATTTATTTTCTACTTGTCCATTTCCTCCACTCTCTCTATTTTTGAATAAATTATTTAAAATAAATTATCTATGCACCACCTAGTCAAAGATGCTCTGTCATAATCCCCTGTCATAACATTCATTTATGTCATAGTCTGCATGTCTTGCATGTCTGACATAGCTGTCAGGCGTCATAGTCGTCAATGTCATAGTTTTTCCATGCATGGTATATTTTTGGTGCATCAATTCTGGATCGTTGATCTTGGAATTTTTTCTGATACTTAATCTCAACCATCCATTTCATAACATCCATCCCATGCATTCTCATCCATTGATCTTGGAATCTTTCTAGAAGATTAATCTCAGCCGTCCATTCAAAGGTTGCCTATAAAAACAACTTTCCTTCTCCATTTTCACCTTAACAGCTAATTGTCTTCAACTTTCTTGGTACCATTTGTAGGTTTTGCACAAGTATTTCAACAAATCTAAGGGAAAAGTTGCATAACAAGAAGAAGGAGAGCAAGAGAAGTGATTCAAGTTCCAGCATGGGGAGTATTTTGATTTGATGTTTTATTTTTCTTATGCTTTTATTGTTTTCTCTTATTTGGATGAGGTTAATAGTTTAGAAGTGTTGGTTGTCACTTTATCTATGCTATTTAATTTCTAACCCCATCTCACATTGGTGAACCCGATGTAAATCTTACAATTTTGCAAAGAAATTGGTTTGTTTTCTTGTTTTTTTTCGTTGTTTTGCAGTTTACAGACAAGAATTCATACGAAATGTAGTCATCTTCTTTTGAGCATAGAAAAATGGGCATATGGAATATTTAAAAATTATCATCTGGGTTTTGTAGGCCTTGTTCTTAGCTTTCTGGAACTTCAAACAGTTTAAAATTTAGTTAAGATTTGAGAAAGTTATGGCCATTTTAGTATTCGCTATTTTTAAAAAAAAATCTATTAAAACCCGCGTTTTCTTTTGCCTATTTTTTTTGCAGAATCTTGGAAAAATACTTTCTAGGTTTTGAAGGTTTGATTTTCAGCTTTCCATGGATTCAAACAATTTAAAATTTTGTTAAGTTTTGAGAAAGTTATCGTTGTTTTAATTTGTTGTTGTCATTAAACTTTTCTTTTGAGTTACTAATATCTTGTTTTCAACATGTGGCGTAGCTTAGAGGGAGTCTAAAAACTATTTCTATAGAAACAAAAAATCAAGCTTTTTCATTTCTTTAGGCATAATCAATTTTGTTTGCTTTGAACAACAACAAATTGCATTTACACTCATAAGGATAAAATGAACCACAATTTGCATGTCACTCATTTGGTCTTAAAATGAACAACAAATTGCATATTTCATTCATGGGGCTTAAAGCGAATAACAAATCTACATGAATCACTCATTGGGCCTAAAATTTACAATTACAACTTGCATTTTCATGTCATTGGGCTAAAATGAATACAAGCATGCATTGAAACTCATATGGTTAAAATGAACTTGCATTCTCACGGCATGAGTTTAAAATGAACTTTGTTTTTCATATTTCAAGTTAAACTTTTAAAAAGAACAAAGTGTCTTGTGTGTCCTCCTCACATTATCATTTGGTAGTTAAAATTTACAAGTGTCTTCAAATTTTGTCACCTTGATGCAATAATTGAAGTATCCTCTCCCCTTGTGAATTCATGTGATCCTGGGTGTAAGAGAAACGGTTATTGCCTCTAGAACTTGGGCCTACCTTGGTGGGAAAAAGTACTCAGCCCAAGGTGACTCAAACTGGCAATAGAGCTTTTTGGCCAAGCTACCCCCGACCGGTATATAAATGTGAATCATAAGGGAAAGCCTCAGATTACGAGTGTGGATGTGTCATACGAACCAAGTATTACTCCCCAAAACTCTGTTGAGCTTAACCTCTTCAGACTGGAGTGCCTCCTAAACGGAGCTTAATCTTGTGCCCCATGTATGGCCACTCAAACAGGGGTCCCGAATTAAACACCTTTGTGTAGTAGCCAAAAACCTTATATTTGCTAGCGCAGCACCAGTCGGTGTGAAGGCATCCACATCTTCGCAGTATGTAGTAGAGGTGATCAATCTGCCATGGGAGTTTCATAGGGGTTGGAAGCTTGGTTAGCCTAAGAAGAGAGTGCATTGTAAGGGGGAGCCCGTGCAACCAAGCTTCTGGATTCACACGCTACTAAAATGCGGTTGGGGAAACCCACGTGGAATCTAGCAAATATTGTCCTAGCCTAACCATAGGATTGTGCTTGTCTTATTTTTGTTTGTCCACATTCAAACATCGTGCTTGTCAAGTGTTTTCTGGATTTTCAAATAATATACACAACATTCACAAATCTGGACATAAACAATCAACCTCAGACAACTCAGACTTTTCAACAAAACATAAAAAAAAAATAGTCTCGGCCTATTGTAAAACATTTTTTTTCTAAGAGGTCTCTATCATAAATCAGCTTTGAAATTGCTCAAAATCCTCATTATTCAACCATTAGTTTGTATTCTTGACCATAGGCCCTTAATCTTTCAAATTTTAGTTGCATACATTAGGCTTCATAATCATAATTTTTTGCATTAGCTTGACCCTAGGTTTTCATCTTTGCATACTTTGGATTAGGTTAACCTAATCACAATTTGCAAAATCATTGCTTTTGAAACTAGGTTATCTTGGACTTAGTCATCATTCCTATTTTCAGTCATTGTCCCTTTTGTGAGAATTTCCAACTCAACAGTCTAGTTAGGAAAACTCGCTAGTCATCTTGACCTTGTCACTTTGTCATTTTCAACAAGTCCTTTGGTAACCAAAATCGAAAACAAAGATTAAGCTTAGAGTGCTTAGGTACCCCTTTCTCCAAATTGCATTCATTTTAGTTCATACCTTGTATACTTTATTCCTAAAAATCCAAAAGTATTGTGCATCCTAGTCATCATTTTGAACCGAAAACTTATATTAGTTACCTCTTTATTCAATTTCATCACCTTAGTCCTCATTTTGCACCTTGACCTTGCAATTTTCCTAGTCCACATTGTCATTTTCCTAATCAACATTTTCATCCAAGTCAACATCGTCATCCTAGTCACCTTGGCTTTTGGAATACTTGCATTATCATCTCTTTGCATTGTCATCCATTATCACACAAAAAGACAAAAACATAGACTAGTGTCATACTTGCATTGTCACTATCTTCATTTGAGCAATTTTCTTGATGGTGGAAACAAGACTTCAAAGAAAGAAAAGACAAATGGCAGACTTTGGACAAGACTTTGACAACAACACCAACACCAACACCAATCCCAATGACTAGATTTATGACGACCCATTTGAAAATTTGAACATAAAATCATCCATGAGCATGTCAACTTCCTTTCAAAATCCACTTTTTGAACAATTCATACAGAGAGACCAAAATGGACAAGTACTAGCTGAGGATTTAGATGTTGCCGCTCAAAACCCTAACATAGCTTCATTTGTAAAAGAATTGGTCTTGAACAATCCCAACAAATACCTTGCTATTCTTTTGGACCAAGGGGAAAAACTACCAAAAGGCTTTGACATTAATACCATAAGACCTTCTTCTCCGGACAACGTGACACAAACCATGACATCTCATCACAACACGAACAATTCCCCCAATAGCAATAACAATGTGGTCACCACACAAGTTGCTACTAACACCATTAATGTGACATCTAGTGGCACCACAAGTCAAAACACCTCCACCTCAGCTAATACAACATCTATTGGAGGAACATCTACTATGTCCATACCTACAATGTCCACATCATCATCACAAATGATAGGAATAACCATTGGGTCCACATCAATGGGAGCAAATCCCACAAATCCTATGCTGGGATTTTCATCTATGACAATGGGGGGATCCTCATCACATCCTTATAGTGTAATCTCATCTAATCCCTTTGGAGGAAACCCACGACGAGTCTTCATTCAAGGCCCTCAACACAACATAAATACATCATCGCAATTAAACATCCCACATGGACAAGGACAAAATATGAACATCCCACATGGGCAAGGACAAAATATGAATATCTCACATGCACAAGAACAAAATATCCACATACTATATGGACACTCCAAGGAACAATCACCAACAAGCCACACAGACAATTCTTTCAACAAGGACAAGGAACTCAAATGACGCAACAAATGTGTAACTTTGGCAATCAAATGAGTCAGGCATTTTAGATACCTCAAATACAAACAAACATGGCTGGGTCACATATTCCCACATACTCGTCCCAGATTCATACTCAACAACAAATTCCCACTCACAACTGGCAATA
>VDFB02233164.1:0-18979 GCA_007258455.2 Sequoia sempervirens | reverse complement strand
ATCCTACCATCCATTCTTTTGTGTTCTTGCAATGCAACAAAGTTATATGAGTGTGTTCCCCAGAGCTTATTCAACCAAGTTGTTAGACTGGCTTGTCTTTTCTTAATTACTGCTACAAGTGCATCATATTTCCCTTGAGAATATGCACTTGATCCTTCCCAATAATCTTTTGCTTGTGAACTTTCACCATGAGTGAGCAACTTGGTTGACTTCATTATAACTCCTAACAAATCTTTCAGGCAGTCATTTTCTATCAACATCCTCTCATTATTAATTTTGTACATTTCTCTTTCCTTAATTAACATCTGTATTTGAGCTTTGTTCAATTTTGCTACATTGATTCCAATCTCTGCAGTTGCCACATGATTAGCCTCCCAACCTTTAGATTCATAACATGCCCGAATGCTTTCTCAATATCAATGACAACTGATTTCCTGTGAGGTGGATACAAGGCCCAAATCATCAATGACCCTTCATCTGGATTTTATTTTGACCCTGCATATACTTATGTCACCTTTTCCGGGCTAAGCTTGTGTGTAGCATTACTGTCCTTCATAAAACTATCAAAGACTAATGCAGAATTGAGATCCAACCCTAGAAAGATCATAACACCAACATTTTCTAACATTCTCCTTCCCTTCTCAGGGGTCATACCAGCCATCTCTCTGTCCACACTTATCTTTAGGTCCTTCAATAGTTGTTCCTCATTACTTGGTGTAACATTATCAACCATTTCTCTTATCTCTTTTCCTTTTTTTTTATACAACAATGCTTTAAATTCTGGAGAATTTATAAATTCATTATCTGATACAAATGACATACTCCACGTTCCTTGCATCTGTATCTATACTCTCTTCCACATTTAATTCCCTAGCAGGGCGAGTGTAGTCCTGAGTTCTCAATCTTGACATCTTATTGGATTGACCCTGTGGCACATTACCCTTAGATGCCTCTTCCCTAGAAGATAACAACTTTGTATCTTGCAACCCTTGATTATATTTTTCTACCACCATTTCTACTTCTTCAGCTTCCAGGTTCCTAATCATATCACCAAACTGATAGGTTACATGTTGATATCCTTCAAAGTTTATCTTTTGTCTAGCAGAATTGATATACCCTTCTGTATCAAAATTCTTTCTAGGTGGTCCTCTTTTCATGTTGTATTGCAATAGCTTATCAAGAATCAAATTGTACCCTTTCCTTCGCCAATATAGTAAAATCACCAAAGCACAATGTACTAGGCATGAAAGCCTGTTTTCCAAAGGATCTCAAATTCATAACACTAGAAAATTCCATTTTCCTAACAATTTCCAAGTATGCAATCTTGTCCGGGACTGTTTTAGGAAAAATGAATGGGGCATCTTCAAATCTGTAAACCCTAATCATGGTAGCATCATCCAAACAATACCAATCCCCCCAATTGTGATTAATTGGCCCATTGAAGTCCTTAGGCCTGAGAAACCTCTTTATCTCATCAGATAGAGAATAAGCACATGGATGATTATAGAATTTGTACAATGGTTTTAAAAAAATACTCCTCAAAGCGTATGAAACAAGAATTAGCAAACCTGCTATCCCAAACAACAATCCATAATTGAACAGGTAATGACATACTTTCCTTATCATATTGGGAAATTCTCATTTCCTAAGGCCACAACCCTAAATCTTGTCCAAAATACAACACTATGTTCATCAACAATGAATAATGCCTAAGATGTAAGATAGAGGCTCCACTTTTCACTGCCATCAACCCAAAATCAAGCCCCTTAAAAATGTATGAGGCATAATCAAAAGGTCTAGAGTTATGATATTGAATATCTGCTGAAATTATCATAGGAACGATTGACATATATTCTAGGACTTCCATTCCCAATACTTGGCCTACCGAGAAATAAGTATACTTCATATAGGGTTCAAAAAGATCAACATGGAAGGGGGGTTCATCACTATCCTCTAGTGGAATTGGTTTGCTGACCTATCTAATTCTATGTAGTGGCAACCTCCAACCTTTATAAATTGTGTCCATCCTCTTGAATTCCATTTCTAATTCTTCATATATGATTTTCTCATTGCAAACCCATTCTAATTTGAAAACCTCCCCTATTGCATCTTTTGATATATGTATCAATGGTTTCCCAGATGGGTCACAGATGGCTTTCAGTTTTGAATTATAATGAGCGGCCAACAATCTCACCAATTCAACATTGACAAATACATGAAGGCAGACCAACTTTCCCAGATTAAGCTTCCATGGATTACATACTAGTTAAAAACAATTTCTCCAATAGTAATGAAAAATAAAAAGTTCATAGCCTCTTATTAGTGTCCAAATATCTCCTATGAGCTTACATTTGTCATCTAGTTTATCCAATTATGCCCTAAGTTGTGCAGATCACCTGGCTTTAGGTCCACAGCTAGGTAATTGGTCGATAAGATCTTGGCTTAGCTTCTGCTCAATGCCCTCTGGCTCAATTTCGGTTTTCAATTCTTTCCCTCTAGACTGACTACTTTCCCCATGTTTTCTCCCCTTCAATTTTCCAGAACTAGTGGCTTCCATTCTTCAAAAATTGCAGAAGTCAAAACTATAGAAGTCAAGGCACAAAGAGCTTACTATATTTTTCTTGAAAATTTTGAGTCAAAAAATGCCCTAGTTCTTCGTTCATCCTTCTGCTTTCTCCACTATCAATTTTGCAACAGTTTTTTCAATTCAATTTTCCTTAATTCATGAAATTATTTATGCTTCATGGCGCCATTAATGTTTTAGCTAAAACATGTGTAGCAGGTCTTTTTTCGAAACTCTCATTGTCACATCATGTCATATTGTCGACGAGACATTTTCAAATCTTTGGCGATCCTTCTATTAGGACTTCTACCAACGTTCATTAAAACATTTGCTAAGACACCTTGTAGTTTCCCCAACACTTCGAGTCTCCCTGAGAGTTATTTTGATTCACTTGTATCTTTGCTATCGATAGATCATATATCGCTAAGATGTCTCATAGTTTCACCGACATTATGAGTCTCCTTGAGAGTTATCCCTTCAATATCAAGTATATTGCTATAACTCAGACCGATACAAACATGTCATTGTGACTTTGTAAGTTGGGCAGATGTTCCTTCGCTTACTTTGTATCTCACCAAGATATTTCCTTTGGTCTATTTTTTATCGCCGAGACAATTATTTTCTTGTCGATGGAACACTTGGCATGACTCTCATATCTCTCTCTAATGAAACCAGTCTCGTCAATGATCTAAACATATCACCAAGGCTTTACAAATGCAATCATGTTGGTGTGACATAGGGGGTCAGTAGGACTCCATGAACTCATATCGACAAAATCCTCCTTCGCTTTATCGACAAGACCAAATGGATGCTACGGGACTTCACTCTAACAACCCAAGTCTGGTCGATATAGTTCTTTGTGCTTCGGTCGGTAAGAAACATATGTGCTCGATATGACTCACCTCGATGATTGTTGTCTTGCCAATATGATCCTTTTTTCGTTGAGCCAGTGAACTGCATCATACCAATATGAATCCTCAGATAAAATTATATTGGTAAGACATTCATGACCTCTTGTTGATGCACTGAAAAATATGTGTTAGTATAAAAGAACTTATGGGTCGGGAAGACCTATATCATCTCATGCCGATATGACTTTATATATTCAAATGCTTGGGGTTAGGTGAATTTTATGGGAACAAATGGTAAATACTAACTAGAACATGGGCGACAAAGCAGAATACATCAATTGTATATTTATGATATGGACCTCTTTGGAAAAATTTCATGAGTACAGACAACTATAAATTTCCAAATTTTACAGTTAACAGGAGGGTTAAGGGTAGAGGGTAGATGGTTTAAGGGTTTAGGGTTAAGGGTGGAGGGGAGAGAGATAGAGGGAGTGAGTGAGTGAGAGAAAGACCTAAGAGAGGGAGAAGGGGTAGGAGGGAGAGACTTGAGATAGAGTGAGGAGTGAGTGAGAGAGAGACCCCGAGAGAGGAGTGGTGCTAGGAGGGAGAGACTTGAGAGAGAGAGAGAGATGTGCCGAAGGGAGGGTCCAAGGTCTGCGGCAGAGGGTTTAAGGGCCATGTGCCTAGGGGCTCAGGGTTTAGGGCTCTAGGAGAGGATAGAGGAGGAGGAGGAGAGAGAGACCTGAGAGAGGGAGTGGTGCTAGGACAAAGAGACTTCAGAGAGAGAGGGAGGGAGGGAGTGGGAGATAGATAGAGGGAGAAAGGGTTAAGGGTAGAGGGTAGATGGTTTAAGTGTTGATGGTTTAAGGGTTTAGGGCTCGGCTTTGGGTTTTGGGTTAAGGTAGAGGGAAGAGAGATGAGGAGGAGGAGTGAGAGAGAGACCCAAGAGGAGGAGAGGGGGCAGGAGGGAGAGACCTGAGATAGAGGGAGATAGGTTAATGGCAGAGGGTAGAGGGTTTAAGGGTTTAGGGTTTAAGAGTTAATGGTTTAGGGTTTAGGGTCATGGGCAGAGGGGAGATACATAAAGGGATTGAGTGAGAGATAGAGAGAGACCTAAGAGAGGGAGAGGGGGTAGGAGGGAGAGACTTGAGAGAGAGAAAGAGAGGGTAGATGGTAGAGGGTAGAGAGTAGAGGGTTTGGGGTTTAGGGTTATGGGCAGAGGGGAGAGAGATAGAGGGATTAAGTGAGAGAGAGAGGGAGGAGTGGGAGAGATATAGAGAGTAGGAGGTTAAGGGTAGAGGGTAGAAGGTAGAGAGTTAAGGGTAGAGGGGAGGGAGATAAGAGTGATTGAGAGAGAGAGAGAGACCTAAGAGAGGGAGAGGGGGTACGAGGGTGAGACTTGAGAGAGATGGAAATAGGGAGGGAGTGGGAGAGATATAAGGGGTAGAAGGTTAAACATAGAGGGTAGAGGGTTTAAGGGTTTAGAGTTTAAGGGTTAAGGTTTTAGGGTTTAGGGTTTATGGTAGAGGGGAGAGAGACAGAGGGAGTGAGAGAGAGAGAGACCTGAGAGAGGGAGAGGGGGTAGGAGGGAGAAACTTGAGAGAGAGAGAGAGGGTAGAGGGTTTATGGGTTTGGGGTTTAAGGGTTAAGGGTTAATGGTTTAGGGTTTAGGGTTATGGGTAGTGATGGAACTTATTGTGACCTTTTCACACATCACCCCACTGCAAATGGGGACCCCCTAATTGTTGCTTTGTTCAGGTCTTTTGGCTTTGTTTTTCTGTTGTCTCTCTTTGTATTTTCTATCTTTCTAAGGATGTACCTGCTTGAACATGAAATTTTGGCTAAGTTGAGAATTAGGGTTTTGAATCTTCCAACTAGCTTGGAGTCAAATGGAGTGAATAAGTTGAAATTTGAGTTTGGAAATTCAATCAACATGCTTCCAGCTAGTCCCCAACAAAATTTCATTGAATTCTAACAACTTACTATTTTTAGTAAGTGCCTAATTTGGGACATTTTCCTCAGCACTGTTGTAGTTCTCTCTGCCACACTGCATCTAGGACACGTCAAGCTACTTGTCTGCAAATTTTGAGCTGAAATGGACAACTTTCTATTTTAAGCAAGTTCACATTTAGGAATTGTTTTTAGGATTTATATGCAAAGTTTTTCAGTGCATGTCTGGAGATTCTTTCTGGGTTTTTTGAGACCTACGCATTAATATAACATGCAAAATGAGATGATAACTTTTAGTATTCAGCCTTCAGAGGCTATTTTTAGGGTTTGCATGTTGAAATTTTCTTCGCATGTCTGAACATTCCTTGTGGGTTTTTCGAGGGCTTCGCAGTGGTATAACATGCAAAACCAGGATCAAGAATTTTTTAGGACTTGTCTTCAGAGGATATTTTTAGGGTTTTCATGTGGGACTTTTCAGCGCATGTCAAGTTATTCCTTATGGGTTTTTCAAGAGCTACACAGTGATGTGACATGCAAGGCATGATGATCATTTTTTAGAGACTTACTATTTTTAGCAGGATCATTTCGGTAACTATCCAGCACCTCAGTATCATGAACAAAGTAAAGTGCAACAAAAACAAGGTCAAACGAAGGTCATTTGATGGAAAATCAAGTTAGATTAGGGTTTCCAACTTTGGTACCTAAAATGAGGGGTCAAATGCCATAATTTTTGAAAACCGGTGTATCCCATTGCGATTAGTATCTTTCAAGCTATCCACCGATAAAATTTGAGGGCAATCGGAGCACTTACTATTTATAGTAAGCCACTTCTGAAATAGGCTATAAATAGTAAGTCAACATCAGGTGCCAGTGTGAATAGGCAAGTTAACCCATGAGGATCACGTCATTCAGATTTCAAGTTAAATAGAGTTGTGGAAGTCTTGAAATCAAATAGTTGCTATAAATAGTAAAACACCTCAAAAAACATGCTATAAATAGCAAGTCAGCATGAGATGGTAGTGTGAACAACTTAACTAAGTCATCAGGGTCCTGTGGTTGAAATTTCAGATCAATCCAATCTTTAGAAGAGTGAAAAATCAGAGACTTACTAAATATAGTAAACAGGGGCGAGCAAGCTTAAAAAAATGCCTAAGTATGAGAAATTTGAAGTCCAACATGCCAAATGTGCCTTAGCTTGAGAGGCTAAATTGAAGATTTTTCTAAGTCCTCAAAACTTGAAACTTGACTCTTGAAATGCGCCTAGGATGGGAGATGAAGTGAAAATTCTACTAAGTGTTGCAAATTTGAAGCTCCTGCCCTCATATGTGTCTTGGCTACTTGGGTTTGATGAAAAATTCTTCTAAGTGCTTGAAATTGGAAATAGACATGGTGAAATGCACCCTAGCTTGAGAAATTATTGGAAATTTTACTAAGTCTTGCAAACTTGAAGCACATCCACCCAAATGTGCCCTTGAAAGGAGATAGTATGAGAAATTTAGTTAAGTCCTTGAAATTTGAAGCTTGACCCTCTATATGTACCTAAGGTAGAGAGGAAGTGATTGAAAGTTGACTAAGTCTTTTAAATTGGAAGCAAGGACCCTAGAATGTGCCCTTGAGCATGATGGGTTGAGTAAACTTGACTAAGTATAGAAAAATTGAAGCTTAGCTAGTCATATGCGCCCAACTTTGGAGGAAGAGTTATAATTTTTTTCTAAGTGTCCAAAACTTGAAGTATGACCCTCTATATGCGCCTTGACTTGTAGGAAGAGTTGGAAAATGTTCAAAGTGTTGAAACTTGGAGTAGCTACCCCTAAATGCACCTTGACTTAAAAGAGGGGTTGGAAATTTCTCTAAGGCATCAAGATTTGAAGTTACCCATGATATATGCACCTTGGAAGGTTGGAAGACCATGAAAAGTTTCTAAGTTATAGAAAATCGAAGCTATCCATTTCATATGTGCCCTAGGTAGATTGGATGCCATGAAGAAATATTCTAAGTGTCAGAAAATGAAAGCTCTAGGCCCCAAATGCGCCCAAACTTGGAGGAAGCCTTGAAATTTCTCTAAGTATGCAAATTGGAAGTAAGGACCCCTATATGCGCCCTAGGTAGATTGGATGCCATGAGGAAATATTATAAGTATTGGAAATTGAAAGTGGAAGCCCCTATATGCACCCAAGAGGATATTGGAAGTTAGAAATTTTCACTAAGGCGTTGAAACTCAAAGTACACACCTTGAAATGCGCCTTAACATGGAGATGGATTGGAAATTTGTCTAAGTCCTTGAAACGTGAAGCTCAGCTAGTCATATGTGCCCAAGCAAGGAAGGAAGATAGGAAAATTTTCTAAGTTATGAAAATTGGAAGCTCAGGGTCCTAAATGTGCCCAACCTTGAGGAGAAGAATTTTGAAAATTTCTATGGAAAATAAACTCAAAGCTTGAAGGGTCATATGCACCTAAGAGTTGAGGAGGAAGTTTGATATTTTCTAAGTGTTCAAAACTTGAAGCAATTACCTCTATATGCGCCTTGAATTGTGGGGAGAGTTGGAAAATGTTCTAAGTGTTGAAAATTGGAAGTAGAGACCCCTATATGCGCCCAAGCCAATGGAGGAGATGAAAATTCAACTAAGGCATCAAAATTGGAAGTAGACCATCTCATATGCGCCTGAGATAGGAGGGATGCTTGGAGAGTTTCCTGAATAATGAATTGAAAGTTGAACCCTGCAAATACGCCCAGATAGGAGGAATAAGAATAAACTTTGGTGAGAAATATTTTTCTAAGGTATAAATTGCAAAAATTAAAAGTACCCCTTCGTCTATGGACACATGAATTTGATGTTTTCTGAGGTAAATTCTCTTCTAGGTACTGGATATATTCGACAAAGAAATGATTTTGAAATTCTTCATGCCCTTCTAGAGACTTTATGATGGATATTTTACTCAGGCGCCTCGTTGATGAATTTTCTATAGGAAATAAATTATTTCTAAGGCAGATGGGTTAGAAATTTGGCTAAGGCATGAGGAATTTGAAGATGAGGTTTGCTAGAGGGAAACAACAAATCCTATCAGATCTGGGGATCACTCAGGCTTTGGAGATCAAAACATGGAGATTGGGTAAGTAAAGTGAAGTTATACTATAAGTGTTTTGATGCTCTTCTTTTATTTGTTTTCCAGGATGAATATTGGGACCAAGGTAGGAGGACTTGAAGTGATGGAGTGAATACTTTGGGACAATATTGCAACTTCTGGATGAAATAAGGTTATGTGTTTCAAGCCCCTCCATTGTGTCTCACTTACGTCCAAATCATGAAGGGAGATGTTATCAGAAATGGCTAAGTATTTCACCCAACGTAGTCAGGTGAATGGCAAGGAGGAATGATTGAATCCAAGACAAGAAAATATTTCAAGTTCAAGATGGAGGAAAAGATGAAGGCCCAGGTGTTGGAGACTAACAAAATGAAAAATTGAAGAACAAAGTAGAGAAATTCTCCTTAAGTGTAAATTCCTTCGATGACCTAGAGGATGTTCTCCAACATGCTTCGCACAACTCAGGATGTAATGACAAGGAGAAAATCATCGTCAAGCAGGAGAAAGAGGTTACAGGGTTGAAGTTAGATCAAGAACGTGCCTACCATACCAAGTCCAAGAAATTGAAGCAGTGGTGACCAGACTCATCCAGTTTGCAGTTAGAAGAACAAAAACAATGTGAACACATTTCCAGACAGGAATCTTCTAGAAGGATGGTGGACATTAATGGCTCATTTATTACCCCACTCTTCTTGGTGGCAGTTTTTAGGGTTAGGGTTTATGTGGCTCAATCTGAGCCCTTCATTGTAATTGAATCTGAGTCATCCATTGGACTGGGCCAACTATAAAATGGGCATCCCCCCTCATTTGCAATTCATTAGATTAGCTCGGAGATAGGAAGATAGGGAGACAACTTAGAGATAGCTTAATATAGATTGATAGTGTAGATTGAAGAGGAAGGAAAACTTTCTCATTGAATGTTTTGTAAGAATTTGTTGTGAACACTCTCTCAATAAAAAGAGTTTTCATTGATGATGATTTCATCTTTTGTTGTGAGCAGCTAGCAATATTTCTTCATCCTTTTGATTCAAATAGAATCTTAAAGTAGAATAAGTTTCATTTCATGCACGTAGGTGATAGTTGTGGAATGTGGTGTTTAATTTAAGCAAGCTTCGTTAAATCCATACCACTAGCGGGCTCGCTGATGGTGGGTTCGCCTTTTGTGGTCAACTGGAATATTGCGGACTTAACTTTGATTATGTTGGCATGCATCATTGTGACGGTGTCTCCATTGTTGAATTATAATTTGAACATTTCTAGTTACTCCCCTTGAAGATTGCACTGGTTCTGTGGAGGTTGTCTGAAGCGAGGCAAAGCGGAGCCTGGTTGAAGTCTACAAGAATTGATCACCATGTCCCACACCTTAGAGTAGATTAGAGCTTTCTTATCCCTGCAACCATTTCAATTCAGTACTTTTTGGTTAGTTTAGGAAACAAGAGCTTTATAGACAAACCTTTCGAGCATTTGGGTTCCTTTCTCCACTATTGAACAATTTCGTAAGTCCCCTTGAAATACCAACAAAATAACATCAAGCCAACTGAGACTATCCACTACATGAAGGAACCTTAGAGTTAAACGCACGAACTCTCTCGCAATCTTAGCGTGTTGGATACTTTATTCAAGAGAGGATAGAGTCGCCATTGGCAACTTTATTCTGTGTTGGTGCAGTCACGAAAAACACATCAACAAAACTGATGGAGCTTCAAATTTTTATCCTGCCTTGTCTCTGGTCATCCATGGTGTTTGGGAAAAGCCTAAAGTTGGGGTTTTACCTTTTTCTTCTTGTAAAACCCTAGTATTATCTTACGCCTTAGGAAGGATCTATTCGTTTGTTACTTTTTAGAAGGTTTTAAAAAATCTTAAGTCCCATCGCTTCGTCTAGGTTTGGCCCCCTTTTGTTTTATCATTTTATTTCTTTCGCTTGACTTTATTTCTCCTAAGTCTTGGATGGTCTCATGCTCCCTCATTTGAGTGACAACTTATTTCATTGTTTTTCATTGGCCTAGTGATGTCCCCTTATTCCTTTAATAAATGTTTTTATTTTGTAGAGGGACAAGTTTGCATGAGCGTTAATCAATCATCATTTGATCTTAGTCGTTCCCCGCCATCCTGTAATGACCCCACCACACTGTCTTGGTTGATCACGATATCACGGGCGGGTGCCACGTGTCTCATTTGGTGAAGCTGAAGGAATGATGGAAATAATTTGGTAAATTAATCCAACTTAAATACATTATGTAGAGGGTTACTAAAGCATTTATGAGATGCACATGTTTCAAATCAGCAGAGGTGTTGTGATCTCAGCGGGGAAGATGCTTGATGGTTAATGACAAAGCTGGCAACTATGTTAGATGAACTGGATTGCCGATGGTTGAAGATCAATGGTTTCCTACCAATGCATGATCAGAAGTTGTGAGGTCTTTATCGATCGCAATATCATGGGCAAGTTCCACATGGATTTTGTTGGCAGCGTATAGTATGGTGGGCCCCTTGTTGCCACGATGGAGATTGTGTTAGCTTGATTTGAAAGCAGTTGTTTGATGATTTGACTAAGGTGAAGGATCAACAACTAATATTTGAACCTGCATCAAATACGAATGGAGTTGTTTGTGCAACACGTGAGTGAGCTTTAATTGTGGACATGACATCTACTGCCCTGGTTTGATCGAAAAAAAAACAACTATTCTTCTGCTTTTGGTATCACAAAGCATTCAAAACATCTTTGCGGAGCAGTCACAGAGCTAAGGACGAAGTCACAAGCTGTTACAACAAGGATTTGGGTTTACGCATGCACAAAGCCGTGAGTTCAATTTTTGTATCTCCTAGTTATTCTAAATTCAAATTTGGGGGAAATTTGTTGTGTGCTTGTCGTAGGACTTATTGATAATGGTTTTAGGGCTATAGGTTAACTGAATTGTGGGAAATTGCAAAGTTCTGTTCTATAATTTCATATTTTGTTTAGCCCTAGTCTATCTAAGGTTTGAGATAGCAAGGAAGCCCTAGTTTACTCAAGATGGCACCGACAAAGCAACACTCTGGCCAAATTGATTATTTAAGTAGAAACCTATATGATGACTTCTTAGATCAATTTCCCTTGTCAACAAATGATAGGAACAAGGGGTTGGTTTTGATGCAAGGAAAAACCCTAGGGGAGGGATTAGTCTATAATTGTTCCAACATAGCCGATGCTAGGGTTCCTCTTACAGGTTTGGAGATGTTCAGATTATGGTTTGGACAGAGGAATTTTCCTCACCCCTTTTTGAATGGTTGGATGTATGATATGGGGAAGCTAGTGATACCAAATGTGTTCCTTGATGTAGACTTGCTTAGGGAAGTGGCTGCACAATATGACCTTGTCACACGGTAATCAGAGATAATGATGGAAGGGTACTATTAAGCATTAACAGAGAAGAATTCTAATAGGTTTTTTATTTGAGTGAGCCTAGTATGCACTTGGTTCCTATCAATCTTGAGGAAATGAAGCACGAGTATGGGAAGTTGAAATCACTCTTTAGAGCTAAGCTGCTCCCACCTCATTTGGCTAGGGCAGGAGGTTCAAGATTCTATATTAGCCCTAGTCACCAGGAACCTTTCAGATTGAATTGCTTTGCAAATCATTTCTTGGCCCCTTTTTACTCACTGTGCCAGATTTTGGGTTTCAATCCTAACACAATGATGCCTATCACTTACATGTTCATGGGGGTGCAAATACAACACCCTAACTTCTCTATGACTTATGATTTTGCTTCTTTGTTAGCTAAAAGGATACATGAAGGGCTATTAAAATTGCAGCAAAATGATACAAGAACCCAATTCTTCTGGTATTCTATGTTAATGTATATGTTCTTGTACAAGAATTTTGATTTTTTCTCTGAGAATATGGAATTAAGGCAATTGGTTGATGGAGAAAGATTTCCAGTACAGATGTGGACTGTAGATTTATCATGTAACAAGGAAAACACTAGTTATGTGCATTTTGACAAATTTTTTGCTTCTAGATTGAGAGCCATGCTGATGGTAAATGTACCGAGGATTCCTGAGGGACTGCATGATTTCCTCATACCAAAAGGGAGGAGGCTAGAATTGAAGGTTTTCCATAACTAGGGTGACATTATTCCATACCCAGTCAGCACTATCTTGAGGGTGTACGGTTTTCAAGGAACCCCTCATATATTGCCATACAATGTGCCACCAAGGGTCAGATTTGCAGAGGTTATGTGGAAAATTGGTTATATCCATGAGGACAACCTTACTGGGAAGGGTAAAGGAACGTTTTTCCCAAATTATACAGTGGTGTCAGATTTTGTCTTTTCAAAAGGAGGTTGGGTGCACTTTGGGAAATTCTATGAAGACTATCATTTGAGGTGTGGTCCTAAGCAGCAACATGATCTTGAGGGTTTCTTTTCCCTTTTCAAACAAAGGATAAAAGGTGGTAAGTTTGTGCATGAGTTCAACTTTCCTAAGGACTTGATTAGAAATGAATTTGACCTAAGCAAGCAAGAGTTGAATAAGGAGAAGTGGATAGCTTATGATAAGCTATTGGCTATTGTGCACAAAATGGATCCAAAGTATGATCCATTGTTGGAATTCAATTCATACCATAAGAAAATTGACTTTCTGATGGAGAACTTCAAAGAAATCATGGGCACTTTGAGGACTAAGAAGATAAACTTGGAGTTGAGTCTGGGTATATAGGAGCAAGGTGTCAGGCCAATTGAAACGAGGGCAACATACCAACCTATAGGAAAGAGGCCTATTTACAAGAGGAAAAGAGATGATAGCAGTGATAAGGAAGAAGAGGACAAAAAAGGGAAACAAATAATGAAATTTCCTACACAACCAAGTCCAAAATTCAAAATGCCTGGGGAAATTAAGATCATTGATTTGGAATCATCACCTAAGGATAGTCCCTCACCACCACCATCTGAGCCAAGCCCTAAGAGGCAAAATACTGATCAACCACATGAGGATTTGGTGGATGAAATTGTTGTCATTGATTAGAACATGTAGATTGGTATGCCTTCCCCTCCTAGGCCAGCTGAGTTGGTTCTATTTGATTTGGATATGAAAGGTAAATGTGTGCAAGATGCAAGAATGGATGCATGTAAGGAGTTTCTAGATCATAATGCATTTGTAAAAACTCATGTCTTCTTGCAATTGGTATGGAGAATGAAATTGGAAGAATACCAGGATAAGTGTAAGAAGAGAAGAGAATTGAAACCTGACAGGTCAGACCAGGAGAATGATGATAAAGTGAAAGATGAATTAATGGATGAATTCAAAAACATCACTCTTGAGGAAGGGAGAAAGCTAGTAAGTCAAGCTAGTGTTTTGATTTTTCCTGAATGGGACATTGCAGATGTCGTAGCTTTTAATGTTATTTTGAATTCCAAGCATCCCTTGCAACATTCTGAAGAAGAGGTCAAGGCAACATTGCAAGATTCTGCTTTTAGTGAAGAATATGAGACCTTAGAAATTTGGGCATTGGCCCCTCAAGGTAGAAAGCCAAATGTTACTGATATTAGCCCAAATTTAAGAGGAGGGTTAATAATAAAGAGGGCTTCAGAGACCTCAACCACTAAGGCCACTAATTTGACTGTAAATGTGGCCAAATTGGCCCAAAAGACTACTGAAAGAGAGGAGGCTGAAAAGAAAAGCCTAATGGAGAAATATATTCTCTTGATTGAGGAATATAGCAAGATGTAGCAAAGGAATGTTGAGCTGCAGACTGAGGTGGATATGTTAAGATACAAATAGATTAGGGAGACATCAAGTGCTCCAGGGATCAGTACATTTCCTTCCACATCAAGGTCAGTGCCTCCTGCTTCTCCTATTGTTTCCACACCAGGGTCTCCCAGTCAAACTCCTCCCCTCAACCCTTCTTTGGAACAAATTGATGAAGAAAATGGAATACTCTGTTGATCCTTCAAAGTAGTAGCTAATGCATAAAATTGAAGAATTACATGCATCTTTGAAGGTAAGTGAGGAAGGAGCCCTTCTAAAACAAAAGGAGGTTGTTACTGTTGTATTAAGGCATCTAAATGAGATGGTAGATAATAGATTGTCATCTATATATTCTTTATATTCTTTATTATTAGATGCAATAAAGAATATTGATAGGGATTAGGAAATAGTGATACCACTAATTGAAAATTGGATCCCTAGCGCCAATGATTTAGACATAATGTATAAGGCATCAAGGTTTGATATAAATAATAGGCCCTAATCATTAAGGCCTACTAGGGTGTTAGTTAAATCATTACAAGGTTTTCAGACCTTACCAGATGAATTGAGTAGGAAAATTAGGGAGTTGGTGAAGAATTTTGATGATTGGGGCAGCACATTGTTACCTAACATAATTGATGAGAAGGGGAATATTAGGTCACTCCAACAGTGGTAGGATCAGGCAAATGAAGTCATCAATGATCAAATTAAATTAATTTGTGATGACTCAAATTATGATTTATTGGTGAGCTGTATGGACAAAATCATTAGCACCAGCTCATTCTTAGAATCTTTTGAAAGGGAAGCAAATCAGGTAGTAGTTAAACACACACCTTATAATGTGAAGGTGAGTGACGTAATTAATTTTGATTGGCCAACTGATGAAGAATACCAAAAATGGGTAAATAAATATTTAACTGAGGAAGAGTAAAAGGAGTGGGCTGCTAATGGTTGGCAAATCAGCTTTTGTAGTTACAACGGATTCCAATTTTGTTTTTGGTGGCAGTTTGGGCATGGGGTTCTTGAGGTTTTTTGTTGTTGCATCAACTATTCTCAGTGGGCACTATGAACAAGAAGATTCTCCAGGGTGATTGATGTTATAACGATTTTTGGAATATCACCAGGTGTTTTAATTGGCTAGTGGCACGTGTACTTTCTGGCCTGATGCTTGTTTTCTCCTTCATTTTCTATAAGAAGGATTTCAAGGCCAGAAGTACGGGTTAGCAAGTTAGATATTTTTTGGTCGAGTCTAGGTAGAGTTGCAGAGCAAAATTATAAAGTTTGATGGTTTTAAGGTAAATGCAGGTTAGGTTTTGAGTCATTTTGTAGTAGGTTTTGAATTCATGAGGATTTAGTGTTTTATGACAGTACTGGCATTTGAATTGAAATGATTAATTCAAACTTATGTCTCTCCATTGTACATGCATATCTTAATTTTGAATAAGATAATCAAGGGTTGTCTCGTTCATCTCACTGTTATGTGTGTATGATTTTTGTTTTAGCTTTAATTCAAGGGATTAATTAAAATGTTTGAATGGGATTGTAGGTGGATATATTCTGTATAAGGATTTGATAAGTAGTATTGGGTTAGAATACATGTTGATAAAATTTTAAAGCAATGTTCTCAAGGATCTTATATGCTATGTGTTAAATCTATCATAAACCCTTAGATGTTTATGAATTTGACTTCCCCAATGGATATATGGCACTGATCTAAGTTGCACTAATCTATATGGTTTAGTATTTGTTTGTTTTTACCTAGAGCTTGCTACAAATTGCAAATCAATGACTATTTTATACTATGGAATGTGTTGTAGTTATCTCATACTCCAAATAGTTGATATTACTGATGAACAACCAATTCTATTCGGTATTATCCTATTATGTTGAGCTATTAAATGAGATTATCTATTTTTGTTAATGTTGATTATGATAATGGTGCGGAGGTTGTAAATGCATTAAGGGATCACCCTCCTGGGTCTTGCAGAGCCCAAAGTGTAGGAGGTCTTTTTAAAATCCTTGTCAGTTGGTCCAAGTCCTTCGAGCTTCCCTTGATTGGAATCAGAAATTCCATAGGTAGATTAGAAGACCAACCTGGTTACAGTAAAAACAACCAACAACAACTTCAACATTTTGTTCTCTATGTTCTATTTTATCCTGCCTTGTGTCTCTGGTCATCTATGGTGTTTGGGAAAAGCCAAAGGTTGGGGTTTTACCTTTGTCTTCATGTAAAACCCTAGCATTCATCTTAGTCCTTGGATGGGATCTATTTGGCCATTACTTTTTGGGAAGGTTTTAAAACGACTTAAGCCCCATCACTTTGTCTAGGCTGGGCCCCCTTTTTTTATCATTTTATTCCTTCACCTGTCTTTATTTTTCCCAAGTCTTTTGTTGGTCTCGTGTTCCCTTGTTAAAACAACTTATGTCATTGTTTGTCATCGGCCTAGTGATGTCCCTTTATTCCTTTAGGGGAGAGGGCCCAATAGTCGTGCAAGCTAACTTTCTCAGTATGAGCAATTGATTGGAATGTCCTAGAACCTTCATTTTTTTTTGAAATGTAGACTGGTCTCTTATTTATCTATAACTAAGGTTTGGAGGCACGACTCATCATGCAACTCGCCACATCAGCAAATCTTTTGAGAAGTGTCTAAAATTTTACTTTTTAAAGGTTCGACCAAAACTTAATCATGGAACCCCCAATAGTTGAACAAAAAAATATCATTTGTTGCTTATAGAATATCATATTTTTATTTAAATTAAAATTAATATACAACCTAAGTGGACCAAATACTTATTGATAACCATAAATCTTTGATATCTCTACCTTTTATATTCAACACATATGGACTAATAGTTGAACACAAAAAATCTATTTGTTGTTATAAAAACAACACATAATATTTAAAATACAACTTATATTGAACAAAAATGGACCAATAGTTGAACATTAAAACTTTTTGAAAATCCTTCACATTTAATGGGAAAATACATGTTATTTATTGTGCTCACCTTTTATATTTGTGATAGGACAAACTATTAATATAAATTATCCAATGCTTGTACATTGCTACCCCAATTGTTGTACACATAAGAACAATATTTTTTCACTATGATAACAATACTTGTTTAAATGAGTGTCTTATTTTATTAAATGAGCATTTTATTTTTTAAATGATATACTTATAGTGGAGAGTTATGATATTTTATTTGAAACAAAAAAATACTTATTTCACTTCTTCATGAATGTATTTATGTTTTTTTCATATAACATTTAGAGGTTCTCATGTGTTCAAGTATGGGTCCATTTTTATCAACATTTGGTTTTTTCTTTATTTACATGTGGACTATTTATTTACAATATATAGTATAAATATGTGGTAAGACTAGGTATTATCATCATGATTGAGTGCGTGACTATTGGACCCCACGACTACTGGGCCCTCTCCCCTAATAAAATTTTTATTTTGTAGAGGGACAAGTTCGCATGGCCATAGATCAATCGTCGTGTGATCTCAATCATTCCCTGCCATCCCGCAATGACCCCACCACACTGTCTTTGTTGATCGCGATATCATGGGCGAGCGCCACATGTCTCATTCAGTGAAGCCGAAGGAATGATAAATACTTTGATGTTTCTTTAATACATTATGCTGCGAGTTACTAAAGCAATTATAAGATGCAAGTTTTTTAAATCAATAGATATGTTATAATCTCGGTAGAAAGGTGCTCGATGGTTAATAACAAGGCTGGCGACTATGTTCAATGAATAGGATTACCGATAGTTGAGATCCACGGTTGCCCGCCATCACGTGATCAAAAGTAGCAAGGTCTTTATTGATTGCGATATCACAGGTGGGCACCACGTGGATCTCCTTGGCAATGAATAGTATGGTGGGCCCCTTATTGCCATGATGGAGACTATGTCAATTTGCTTTGAAGGCAGTCATCTGATAATCTGACCAAGGTGAATGATCAATGGCTAATATTTGAATCTACATCAAATGTGATTAGAGTTGTTTGTGCAATGCGCGAGTAAGCTTTAATGGCGGACATGACATCTACTGCCATGGATTGGTCGAAATAAAGCAACTATTCTTCTGCTTTTGGTATCACAAAGCATTCAAAACATCTTAAATGGGGATTGTAGGTCGATATGTTTTGTATGAGGATTTGATAACTAGTATTGGGTTAGGATACATGTTGAGGAGATTGTAAAGCAATGTTCTCAAGGATCTTATATGTTGTGTTAAATTTGTCATAAACCCTTAAATGCTTTGAATTTGAATCCCCCAATAGATATATGGCACTGATATGAGTTGTACTAATTCTTATGGTTCAGTATTTGTTTGTCTTTACCTAGAGATTGCTAAAAATTGCAAATAAATGACTATCTTATACTGTGAAAATGTGTTATAGTTATCTCATGCTCCAAATAGTTGATATTATTGATGAACAACCAATTCTATTCAGTATTATCCTATTATGTTGAGCTATTTAAATGATATTATTTGTTGTTAATGTCATTTATGATAATGGTGTAGAGGTTGTAAATGCATTAAGGGATCACCCTCCTGGGTCTTGTAGAGCCCAAAGTGTAGGAGGTCTTTAAAATCCTCGTCAGTTGGTCTAGGTCCTTCGAGTTGCCCTTGATTGGAATTGGCAATTCCATAGGTAAATTAGAAGACCAACCTGGTTATACTAAAAACAACCAACATGTAGAGGGGAGAGAGATAGAGGGATTCAGTGAGAGAGAGAGGGAGGGAGTGGGAGAGAGATATAGGTTAAGGGGAAACATGGGTAGAGGGAG
>VDFB02233163.1:0-48256 GCA_007258455.2 Sequoia sempervirens | reverse complement strand
CTCCTTGAGGAAAATTCCTATATGAGTGAGCATATCCATACTCTTCTTTAACAATTCCAAATCAACTCCCTCACAAATCAATTTGGCCTAGGAGGTTATTATTTGAGCTTCCCCGTCCTTCCATTCGTGCAAGGGTTTGAATTTACCATAGTAGACTAAAATTCAACTTATCAAACCTCCTCACCAGCTCTCTAATATTTCCTTCCAATGGTTCAAGTTTCCCTTGGAATACCTAGATTCCACCCAAAATTTTGAGAATGGATTGGATACTAAGTGGCTTATCTACATCATGTTTAGATCCAACTTCCATAAGCCTTAAGTCCTGGTACTTGGGAATCTACCTTTCCATTAGTGGGATTGCCACTTCCTTGTCCCTATGAAAGTTCCTTACAATATCAAACATGGAAGAATAATTAGCATGAATACTAATTAATCTCCTCTCAACTCCCTTATTAAGTGCTCAAGCACTGTTGTCACAATTTTCATATTGTTCAATTGAACAAGATCATCAAGCCTATCTTCATAGTTCTTTAGCTTTTCCATCAGCTCTTCTTTGGTAACCTCCTCAATTTAGGGGCATCTGACGCTTCAGGAGCTGATTGTGCAGTTTACACATCCTAAGATTCAAAGAGAGTAACTTCCACTTGAGTTTGAGGTGGTGAAAAAATTGGAGAGAGAGGAGGAAAAATTGTGGCACGGGAGGTACTAGGTTGTAGTGGCTGAAACTGTTGCTTCCACAGAGCCATTTGAGTCTCCATTTATGTCATTTTCTACTGACTCAATTTGTATTCCATAACCATTTCATTGTATTGAGTCCTAAATTTGTCTCTTTCTTTTGTTGGTGACTCAACAGTAGCCTTAGTAAATTGTGCCACATTGACACTCATGGTGGTTGCTTCTAGGGCCGATGTATCTCATACTCTCTTGATAATGAGTCCTCCCCTAACCCCTAGAGTAGGCTCTGCAACTTCAGGCTTCTTAGTGGTTGGGGCCAAATCCCAAATAGCAAGTGTGTCCCATTGTTGGTTGAAGTTGACCCCTGTAAGGCCAATGTGACCTCTTCTTCATTGTTAAAAATTGGGGCATTTTGTCTTCTCACAGTATCAAAGGTAATTTTCGATGCCAAGTCCTAGTCTAGGAGTAATAATACTCCACTCTTCCTTACCAATGCCCTTCCCTCCACTACAGAAATGTTCAAATATTTGGACCTCATTTCATCTTGGACTTCAGCTTCAATGATTGCTTGGGGCTTCTATGGGCTCTCACTTGCCTTATTTTGTAAATTCAAGGAATAATCGTCCTTCATAGCTTTCCATATAAACTCCTTGTGTGCTTGTGTTTTAACAAATTCATCATACTCCATAAAGCTTTCACAAGTTTGGAACCTTACATCCTCATAGTTGTTTATTTGATTAAGGTCAGCTTTGCTTAACCTAAGGCTTATAACTTGTGGATCAGTACCTCTTGGAGGGGATGGAATTCCCTACCTTATTGCATCTTCGGATATAACAATTTCATCATTAGACTCTTCTGTAAGATAATCAACAAGGTCAGTAGCTTCAACATTTTTCATTTCTATTAATGGCTCCTTTGGAGAGGATGGCTCCCTAGTGGGTGAATCCAACTCAATTATTTCTAGAGTAGAAGAATGTTGTGGTGATAATGGAGGTAATTGTTGTGGTGGAGACTGCACCTTTGACTCCTCATACTATGCAAGAGTTGCTATTGTTAGCTACTTTTTTATTGTACTTTTCCTCGAATAAATGTGCACCTTCTTGGAAGGTTGTAGGGTTGATTCTCCCTTTAGCATAGGGGAATTCCCCTTATCTTCTCCTACCCTTTCCTCCTTCAAATTAGTTACAAATTTGTCAAAGTTCTAAATAATTGTCTTAATCTTCAAAATTGGGTTGTTAATATTTGACAAAGCTTTAAAATCAGGGTCTTTAACCCTTCTTGCTCTCTCCAATTTCATGAAAACACCCCACTTCCTCATTTTGTCATTCTGGACATCAAGGTCAAAAATATTTCTAATAAGATCCTCAGACAAAGTATGGGTATGAACATATCAACCACCCTTGATTCTCTTCATCAACCAGACTATGAACCCCTCAGGATCATAAGTCTTGTATGCCCAAAGCTTCATATTATAGGGCTTGAGGTAGTTATCCACAATATTTCTCTATCCAAGTGTTGTCATAAGAAAATTCTCAAACATAGTGTATGTAGGGAAAAATGTTCCCTTTCTCTTCTCATTCAAGAAATAATCATCTACATTTCCCAGCTACCACATCACCTACAAAAAACTAATTCTTAAAGGCACCTCCCTGGGGAGTATGTGAGGTGTCAATTGTGTGCCAAATACTCTCAAAACAGTGCAATCCTTATAGGGGATCATATCCCCCTAGTTGTGAGCAATGCCTAAATCAGGCCTGCTCTCAGCTAGCCTTAAGAAGTCATGTAATTCTTTGGGGACCCTAGACACATCAACCATTAAAGCCCTTCTTAACTTAGAAGCACAGAGATTGGTATCAGTCACAAAACTGTTCTTTTGTTCATTCCTATGCAATAAAGGAGTCCATGACTGTACTAGAATTTCAATGCCATCTACATTCCTCCTAAGTTCCATATCCTGGCTGAAATAATCTGCACCTCTAAAAAGAAACATGTGCATGAATAATGAAAACGACCAGAATCTAACACCACACTCTTCATTCTTCAATGCCACCAACCCTTTGCGAATTTCCTTTGTTATATAGGTGGAAAAATCATATAAATCATTTATGTTGGGGTGTTGGATATTTGCAGCCATGTACATTTCAGTAATTTGCATGCTAGAGCCAAGATCAAAACCCAAAATATGGCAGAGGGAATGGAAGGTTTTTTGAAAATATGTAAGGAAATACTTAATGGGGAGGGGCTCAACATCAGAGGGTCCCAAAATAATATTCCTTTTGTTCTTTCCTTTCCATGTCAATATCAAAAAATTGGTCAACACTAAGACCCTGAAATTGTGCTTTACTTTAATATATTCCTCCTTCAACTTTCTCATATCAATCTTGACCATGTCATTGCTCCATTGGTTCAACCTAAACAAATATGCAATTTCTTCCCTAGTAACCCATACCATATTCTTTCCATCATGAGTTTTGATAACCCTAACTAGAGGGTCATAGTTCGTAGCAATGGCCTTGAGAAGATCAACATACATATACATGTTGGGAACAACCAACTTGGCCATGTCTAACCTCCAGGGGTTGCTAACTGGGATACCAACATTCCTATTTCCCTACCAACCATGAAAAAGGGTCCATCTAGAGTACAATAGGGTAGCATCCTTAATCGTGTAATACTTATTAGTGATGTCAAACTTAGTTCCAGGTCCATGATACAGAGGCTGCCCTTTTGGTTTATCAAAAGTTGAGGGTTCCAATTGGTCAGTTAAATCTTGCACCGACGGTCTTATTTTAGAATTATACTCAATGGCTCGGCCCTTTGATGCAGAAGCTCATACTTTAGGTGTCATAGGTAACATACAATTCAAACTAGGGCTTGACAGGTTTAAACTAGGGTTCTTACTTATCAAGGAAAGACTCAACGCAAAGAAAAGAGTACAAGCATAATTTATAGTAGTTCAAAGAGCATCAAACCTTAAAAGAAACCTAATTTAGAGAGAAAGGAACAACAATCACAATTTGAAATGGAAATAAGCGTAAATTCAAGTTCAAGAGAGGTAAATTTTACTTACTGGTTACACAATGCAAGAAACCCTAATTTCACAACACCAAATGCTCGAAAAACTCTGCAATAAGCTTTGGATGCGTTGATAATGCTTTAACAATCAATAATAAGCTTTAAGGAAAGATTTTATGGAAAAAAAAGCCATCAGTTCGGTACAAAACCGTCAACTCCACCATTACTGTTCACTCGCACAAACTAGAATGACTCAATGGTGTATATTTTATAAACTTTGAATGTCTGCCATTGATTCGATCTTGATGTGGACTAGTGTGCAGATCAGATGGAGTCAACAAAGTTGGAATAATTTCTTTTTAGTTGACTCAACATCCACCATGTTATGTTTCCGCCAAGTGTACATCTCCTTCATCAACATCATGGCCCCATTGCGCTTTACTAAGCGACATAAAAGCCACGTGATGCTTGCCCACTAGCCCTCTGAGATTTATGAGTTTTAGATCTACGGTCATGGGCTAGTGGGCAACTACTCAGATTAACCTGACGACCATCAAATTGCTTCCCTTTTAATCAATAGGTCGGCAACCATAATGTATTACCTCCTTTAGCAACAGATAGATGAGATTAGAACATATCGATGAACAGTTTTGCATTTGCTCATATGTCCTTTTAGTAGCATGTTGTTTAGCCCTTCAATATCATGAGAAATATTTCACCAAATATTCCTATGTCTTCAATAGTTCTACAGGTGGTGGTGATGGTGCCATGTGGCATCCGCTCGCTATCCCTCCATGAGCCCAAATATGACAGTGGGTCCCCCATGGGCTGGCAGGGAATGGTTGAGATTTATTTTCCAGGACACATCGTAACCGTTGATTTAGTAACCTTTAGCCATCAGTGCCTTTGAAAAATGGTAGGGCTCGCCATGAGGGTGGATAGGTGTCACCTGCCTGCCATCCCTCTGACTTCTTTATTTTATTATTTTAATCTCGTAGGTTGGAGGGGAACTAATATAATGCACCTAATTGGACCCACCAAGGATTCCTAAGGACTTTAATAAGCATGTGTGCTTATTACATGACTTAAAATGTGGTCATTTTCTTAGGTTTATGACATAGAAAGACCTAAAAAAATATTAGACCTAGACCTTGGAAAAAGGGAAAATATTAAAAGATTTACAACTCGTACAATATGAAGCAATATTTATAATGAATCAATGGGCGACGACTAGGAATACTAGGCTCAAGGGGCCAGTAACTAGATGGATTCAATAGCATAAGTGGCAACTTAGGAAACCTAGAATGAGTCATAACCAGTCAACTGTGAAATAGAACATATGCAAAGAGATTGACACTTAAGGTTTTTCAAGACGTTTAAGGCACAAATAGATGCTAGAACATAAGTAAGACTGAAACCCTAAGCCTTAGGACACACCCAGATCAAAAAGACAGCTAGATTTTGCAACACTTATCAATGGAACACAAATTTTTTTGAGGAGTTCCACTAGGTCCCATTCTAGAAGCAAGAGAAGACCACTCTTTCTGACCAGTTCTCTTCCCTCTTTTGTTGTAATGTTCTAAAAATTATCTTTCATTTCCTGCATAACTTGAGTTTGTATAACCTTATCAGGTAGTTGGGGGTTTAATCTTCTCTTCTTGGAAATATTATTAACATATTCATCCTTTTTTCTCTCCATGCAAATTCCATGAAAGCAGATGACTTGACAAATGAGTCATCTTATGATATTGCTATCAGGATTCAACCGTGTAGTTTTAAGAGTCAAACTCATTGACCCATGCTTCATGAGTAGTGGATCACATGAACCCATTTCTCATGATAATGAATGGTCCACTTAGCACTCATTGCATCTATGATGCTCACAGAGGTGAAGCATTGGGCCTTCCCGGGAGGTCACCCATCCTAGTTTTACTCCAGCTCAAGTATGCTTAACCATGGAATATTCCCCAAGGTTAAGCTCGCTTAGCTTGTTAACCCATTTTCAAAACCTTCATCAAGTGTTGTAACTTATGAACCATTCATTATAGAGCCCCTTTAGCTCATCAATTGATAAGAGGTATTTTTCCACAGCGTGTCAAATTATGATATTGCTATCAGGATTCAACCGTGTAGTTTTAAGAGTCAAACCCATTGACCCATGCTTCGTGAGTAGTGACTCACACGAACCTATTTCTCATGATAATGAATGGTCCACTTAGAACTCATTGAATCTAGGTGATGCTCATAGAGGTGAAGCATTGGGCCTTCCCAGGAGGTCACCCATCCCAGTACTACTGCAACTCAAGCACGCTTAATCATGGAATTTTCCCCAAGATTAAGCCCGCTTAGCTTGCAACCCCACTTGCAAAACCTTAAACAAGTGTTGTACCTTATGAACCATTCATTATAGAGCCCCTTTAGCTCATCAATTGATAAGTAAGAGGTATTTTTCCACAACATGTCAAATTATGATATTGCTATTAGGATTCAACTGTGTAGTTATAAGAGTCAAACTCATTGACCCATGCTTCATGAGTAGTGGCTCACACAAACCCATCTTCCATGATAATGAATGGTCCACTTAGCACTCATTGCATCTAGGTTATGCTCATAGAGGTGAAGTACTGGGCCTTCCCGGGAGGTCACTCATCCCAGTACTACTCCAACTCAAGCATGCTTAACCATGGAGTTTTCCCCAAGGTTAAGCCCACTTAGCTTACAACCCCATTTTCAAAACCTTTAGCAAGTGTTGTGCCTTATGAACCATTCATTATAAATCCCCTTTAGCTCATAAATTGATAAGTAAGAGGTATTTTTCCACAACACAACGTGTCAAATTATGATATTGCTATCAGGATTCAATTGTGTAGTTTAAAGAGTCAAAATCATTGACCCATGCTTCATGAGTAGTGGCTCACATGAACCCATCTCTCATGATAATGAATGGTCCACTTAGCACTCATTGCATCTAGGTGATGCTCACAGAGGTGAAGCACTAGGCCTTCCCGGGAGGTCACCCATCCTAGTTCTACTCCAGCTCAAGCACGCTTAACCATGGAGTTTTCGCCAAGGTTAAGCCCCTTAGCTTTCAACCCCATTTGCAAAACGTTCAACAAGTGTCGTGCCTTATGAACCATTTATTATAGAACCCCTTTAGCTCATCAATTGATAAGTAAGAGGTATTTTTCCACAGCTTGTCAAAATTATGATATTGCTATCAAGATTCAAACGTGTAGTTTTAAGAGTCAAACTCATTGACCAATGCTTCATGAGTAGTGGCTCACACGAACCCATATCTCATGATAATGAATGGTCAACTTACCACTCATTGCATCTAGGTGATGCTCATAGAGGTGAAGCACTGGGCCTTCCCGGGAGGTCACCCATCCCAGTACTACTCCAACTCAAGCACGCTTAACCATGGACTTTTCCCCAAGGTTAAGGCTGCTTAGCTTGCAACCCCAATTGTAAAACCTTCACCAAGTTTTGTGCCATATGAACCATTCATTATAGAGCCCCTTTAGCTCATCAATTGAAAAGTAAGAGGTATTTTTTTCACAGCGTGTCAAATTATGATATTGCTATTAGGATTCAACCATGTAGTTTTAAGAGTCAAACTCATTAACCCATGCTTCATGAGTAGTGGCTCACATGAACCCATCTCTCATGATAATGAATGATCCACTTAGCACTCATTGCATCTAGGTGATGCTCACAGAGGTGAAGCATTGGGCCTTCTCGGGAGGTCACCTATCCTAGTACTACTCCATCTCAAGCACACTTAACCATGAATTTTTCCCCAAGGTTAAGCCCGCTTAGTTTGCAACCCCATTTGCAAAACCTTCAACAAGTTTTGTGCCTTATGAACCATTCATTATAGAGCCCCTTTAGCTCATCAATTGATAAATGAGATGTATTTTCCATAGTGTGTCAAATTATGATATTGCTATTAGGATTCAACCATGTAGTTTTAAGAGTCAAACTCATTGACCCATTCTTCATGAGTAGTGTCTCACACGAACCCATCTCTCATGATAATGAATGGTCCACTTAGCACTCATTGCATCTAGGTGATGCTCATAGAGGTGAAGTATTGGGCCTTCCTGGGAGGTCACCCATCCTAGTAATACTCCAACTCAAGCACGCCTAACCATGGAGTTTTCCCCAAGGTTAAGCCCGCTTTGCTGAAGGTTTTGTAAATGGGGTTGCAAGCTAAGCGGGCTTAACCTTGGGGAAAACTCCCTGGTTAAGCGTGCTTGAGCTAGAGTAGTACTGGGATGAGTGACCTCCTGGGAAGGCCCAATGCTTCACCTCTGTGAGCATCACCTAGCTGCAATGAGTGCTAAGTGGACCATTCATTATCATGAGACATGGGTTCATGTGAGTCACTACTCATGAAGCATGGTTCAATGAGTTTGACTCTTAAAAATACACAGTTGAATCCTGATAGCAATATCATAATTTGACATGTTGTGGAGAAATACCTCTTACTTATCAATTGATGAGCTAAAGGGGCTCTATAATGGATGGTTCATAAGGCACAAAACTTTCTGAAGGTTTTTCAAATGGGGTTGCAAGATGTGATAAGTGTTTGTTCTTTAAAAATGATGCAAAATCACATATCAAATTTAATATCATGGAATGCAATATAAAATATTAAATATCACAATTTTATGGAATACAATATAAAATATCAACTACATTTTGGAATATGATTCATGAAGTGAAATATAAAATAAAATATCATGAAGTGCAATGATTCACAATTTCATGGTCCATGGAATACAATATAAAATATCATCAACTACAATTTGTAAAATTATTCATGAAGTGTAGTATAAATACCTAAAAGCTGCTAATTCACTTCCATTTCCCAAATGGAGTCAAGGTCCTAAAACTAGCATTCAACTTGAGATAAAGTAAAAGAGTCATCTTGATTCTGATTTTGGTCTTCATTTTCTTCATCCTACATCTCAAATTCAACATTCATTGTGTCACAATCATTTGTCCCACTATCAGTGCACCAGTAATAGCGTTTGGAGTGTTGCAAAACCCTCTTCTTTCGCATATGGACCTCCAAATTGTGAGTGCCCTTTCAAAAGGAATTTTTTTGACATTATGCTCAGTTCCTTTCACCCTCGAACAATTTTCCAAATTCTTGTCTAGTTTGTTTCTTATCTTTCATTTCAAAAACTCCAATGAACTAAAAACTCTCTCATCCTCCACCGAACCCAATATCATTGTTTGACATAAATCAACAAGTTTGAAATATTTTGATATCGAACTATGCGATATTTCACTCTGACCTAAGTTTTTCCAAGCCTTTTTTATTGATCCTGGTTCAAAGGGCTTCTCCATGGAATCAAACTGGTTAATCATACTTCTTGCAAAATGCTTACGTTGTTGTCTAAGCTTATCTCCATTTATAATTCCTTCTATTGTCTACTCATTGTATTTTACACTTTTCGAAAAGTGTTTGACCAATATTTTTACTTTATCATGAAAATAAGTTGGGCTATCTTGGTTTATCCAAAATTGAGGATACACAATGCCCATGGCTTCAAGTATTTCTTGTCGAGGGAATCTATCATAAATCTCCATGGAAAGAGATTTTGCAATTTCCTTCAAATTATCACTAATAAATTTAACAATGTCGTTAAAATCTTCCTTTGTAACAGGTAATTCTCTTATAGATTTCTTGGCTATCGTACAATGGTACATTGGTATCTCAAATCCACGTACACAAATTTACATAAGTACCCACTTGTATTAAACTATAAATAATTATTAGGCTGATTCAAATATGTAATTTTCTGCTAGATGACAAAATTTGGGCTTTTAGAAGTTAGATCTAGATGTAGATTATCGAGGGCCATGCATGTATTTCTACGTAGTTTGGAATATTCATTAATATGCATAGTTTTTTCTTGGGATTTCTTCATAAGATTGTTCATTTCATCCAACATGGGGAGAAGACTAGCTAAATTCAAGAGTGTCTCTATATCGCTTAACCTATGTAAGAGGTTAGGAGCTTTGTTTATTGTGTTGCAATGCTCATACATTACTCCAATCAAGGATTGGCATTCTGAAAGAACTCATTGTGTTGGTCCATGCAGGGAGATCCATCTGGTATCAACATCCTTGAGAAGCTTGTTTCCTACTATTATTCCCTCAACAAAATTTTGAAATTTTGTATAAAACATTTGAGACTTTGGCAAAAGTATGTGTAGAGCTCGTAGACTAGATTTTCAACTTTTGATACTGTAGGAAACTTGCTTACAATTCTAAATGCTAAATTCATTATGTGGGCCATGTAGCGAATGCCAAGCATGTATGGTGCACAAGTAGTTTGTAACTTTGTGTAAACAGTGTTCCTGTGACCTTGCATTACTGTAGCTTCATCAGCTCCTACACACACCAACTTTTTGGCAATTGTCAAGACATCCATACCTACAATTTTATTCAAAGATTTCTTGACTAGTTCAAATACATTTTGTGATGTTGAACTATCCTTCATTTTATGAACATAGAGAAGATGAGTTTGGTGAACATGTTGTTTTACAGTATACACATGCATAAAGACCCAAGAAGTATTATCTACCACAATAACTTCATCTAAAGATAATGCAATGAAGTTTGAATCTTTTACTTTCTCCTTTAAATCTTGCTTTTCCACTGCAACAAGATAGTTTTCCCATTCCCATCCAGCATTTACTAACCAATGTGTGCTAGGAAAGTGAGAAACACCCAAAAAAGATAATAAATTAAAATATTATGGATTGTCTGTCATAGGACACCCTCTAGAAAAATATGAAAAACAACACTCATCTAAACAATTTTTACCAATTGTGCTCCTTCCATTACTTTTTCAAATTGAGCCTCAATTGTAGCTCAACATGCAACAAGCTTCGACATTCTTTTCTTATGCTCTTTATATTCTATGACATACTTAACATGAGGACATTCTTCCTTTGATTTCCATCATACTACAAATTGTTCCTTTCTGTCTATGATTTTTTTTTCATAAACTTTACCAATATGATTTTCTATAGTGTCAAGCTTTAGCTATAACTTTTTGTCTCTTTTGCATTTCCAAACACAAATCATATACTTGCATTTTGTTGGAGATTCATCTTTGTTTGCTTTCTCCACTGGTACAATGAATGGGTACTTTGACACCCAATCAAGCTAAAAAGTCCTTGTTATTAATTTCCCACTCACACCCCACTTTTGATTTGCCTTTTCTTTTCTTGCTACCTACATCATCTAAGTCAATTATCTCATCCTAGCTAACCAGGGTATCCCTTGAAATATCTTCTACGACATTTCCATCCTCATTTGACTCATTTAACTCAATGACAATCTCACCTTGACTTTCCTATAGCAGTGAGGTATTGTGAATGCCTTCTTCATTAATATTTGGTGGACGAGTTGATGATGTAGCTCCATCTTGATCTGATGGATCAAAAGCATTACCAATTCCAAAGTAAGAATGTATGGTAACTCTACATTTTGGACTTTTTGATGGCCTCCTAGTCCCTTCACCACCTTGAGGAGTCTTACCCTTGTTGCACTTGCTGCTCGACATATTGATCTCTCACTTTGAATAAAAGCTGGAAAAAAATTTCTTCTTGTTTAAGAAGGACAGAGAATATAGATCCCATTCCCTACTTAATATGATCTTTAAGATTGAAGCAAGAATGGAAAAGATATAAAGAAATCTTATAACACTATGAAGAAATGATCACTCACCTTTAAGTTTAGGTTTTCATTGACTTGCTATTTGTTAATGCAGGAATGCCTGTGTTGTAAGTTTGTAACTTTCCTACAATCAACTTCAAGGTTCCAAGTCCAACTTCCAAATTGAGAGCTCACAAGTTCAGAACTGAACAAAATGTGTAAGAATAAATGACAGTTTCAATTGTATTTATATCAATCCATATTTGGTGAATTCCACGAGATTTTCAAATGGTATATTAAAAATTTGGCAAATCCCGCCTGATTATACAACGATACGTTGTAATTTTCAAGGCGTTTATGGCCCTACGATTATCATGGAGGTGTCACAACAATTGGAGAAATGTGTCCTTAAATGTAATTATTTTTTAATGTTATTGGAGAAATGGGTCTTCATAAGAAACTATTTGTAAATTTTAATTGGCGAAATGGGTCCTCACAAATAACTATTTGTAAATTTTAATTAGCAAAATGGGTCCTCACAAACAACTATTTGTAAATTTTAATTGGTGAAATGGGTCCTAATACACATTTTGTTTTAATAGTATTGGTGAATATGTAGGTGATTTATTACATGCTTTCGAGATTCCAAGCGAAAATATTAATCGGTCCATTTGAAATGCGTAGTTTGTTATGGTGAATTGATTACTTAAATATTCCTCATAAAATAAATTGATGGCGAATGGACACACATTAGATTGATAATTCATAAAATCTAGGTGATTTGGCCACCTTGTTGGGTGCAATTAATTCGCCAATTTCAACTTGACCGATATCTAATATTCACCAATTGGAAAAGATTCACCACTAAAAAAATCCTTGTCAACATTAGGTAGATGGTCTTGTAGTAATACAACTCGTTTTGTACAGTCCTCAACTCCTGAGTATACCTAGCCAAGGGAATGGTGTCTCCCCATGCTTCCAACTGCTGATGACGACCAGTCTCCTGAGCTAGTTGTAACTCTAAATGATGCCTCTATGATATCCATGCGTCCCTCTCCTATGTCTATTGGTCTAGCTATACCTGGAGCTAGTCTTGCTCTTGGTGGACCTCATCTCTCTCTCTCTCTAATGGTTGTGGCCAAATCAACATGTAGTTGTACATCTAGACCAAGCACATATCATGCCACTTGCTAATATTGATCAAGTACTGGTGGTGGTCCCTCAAGACCTCTCTGTTGATCCTGATCCTGGTTTTATACCTATACCTATACCTTGTCACCCTACTTGGCCCCTCTCTGTGTGCGACTAGTCTTTGTCTCCTCAACCTGCTAGACTCTCCCCTCTAGGCTCTGTTTATGGGGTGCACCTACTAGATCAATAAATGTAAACAAACTTTGAGTCACAAACCATGTGTCATACTCTGTGGTAGTGCCATCATCAATAGTACCTCCAACATAATCCCTGGGAAAAGGAACAAGCTAATTGAAGTCTACAGTGGTTGTTTGTACATCTACCATCTGAACCCAATATCTCTGCTCATAGTGAGTGTGAGCAAAGATAGCCATATAATCGACACGAGGAGTAGTTTGAACTCCCTGAACTGTCTCATGCATTGATCAGGAAGGTACCACTCAAGGATGGTAGTGGCTTGACTGATGAGCCATCTAGTCTGACGATGGTAGAAAAGGTTCTCATCATCATCATCCCAAGCCTTAACTCCTAGCCATGACCTCCATGTAAACTCTACCATGTCATCAATCACTCGTCTTTAATAATACATCTCACCCATGTGGTGGTGAGTCAGGATCCCTTCATATCTGAAGACAAAAGGCTCCTTAGCATGCCAGAGTAGAGTACAAATAGGATGGAGAACAACAATATGCTCCCACACCCAAATGTGAAGCATGGTACAACCTGCAGATAGTGTTGCACCACCCTTGTATACAACCTAGTGCATATCATGGTAAAGATGAGAAAGGATACATGGGCCCCATGCAAAGTGAACCTCGTCCTCCAGCATACTCTCGAGAACCACATCCCATCTGACACTAAACAATAGTGACCATCTATTTGGAAGTAGTATGCCCATAATCAGGCTGGATAACACAAGTGTTATATCATCAATGGTATTAATGAAGGGTTGTAAATCAACTTGGCCCTCAATCAACAAAATATGTTGTACTCTCAATACCCGTAGAAGAGCTTGACCGCCCCAAACATAATCATATATGACACGTTGACCATGAATGGGTACCCTAAGGATGTGCCATACATCCTCCAAGGTGATGGTGGCCTCGCTGGTCAGGAAATGAAAGAATGATGTCTCTAAATGCCATCACTCTACAATAGTTGTAATCAAGGCATAGTGAGCATGGATCTCTAACATATGTAAAATATGAAATAATCCTAAGGCGTGAAAGAAGATGGTCTCCTCTGGATTGAAGATCGACATCTACTCCAACATAACTAATCTACGCTCTTGAGAGGTCAATGGGTGTAACTCAAACTACACGCACAATGCACACAATGTCAAGTTTTGAAAAATGAAGTAGAAAACAAAGTTAAAAAGCACAAAAGTTCTCTTTCATACAAAAGAACTTAATCGTCAAGGTACAAAGGCACTAATTTATTGCAAAAACTCAGGTCTAGTGCAAAAGCGTGTGCTATTACATAAATACAACCATGTAGGGTTTTTACAAAGGTGCATTACAAACACATAGGGAAATCACATAAGTGTAATGGCATGATTAGGCACTCCACGCCTTTGCAGAGCTTTGGTGCTTTTGTACAAAGGCATGACATTGGTGACAAAGGAATGTGGAAATGAATTTTCATGCTTTTGTTTTCCTAACTTCTAGCCTACATTTTGCTAGCTAAGAAAAAGTACAAGGAAGGTTTTTTGAGGTACATACTTGACCACCCAAACTAGGAGAGCATTGGAACTTGCAGACTCAATCATCTCGATGGCTAGTGCACACAACAAACTCCATCGTAACATGTGCTCCAAGTCAGCTCTCACGAATATCTCTATAAGGTCTTAAGATTTTCAAAAGAAAAGAGTGCAAATGAGCTAGGATTTTCATTAAATGAGCATACATAGCCCCCAAAACTAGGGTTTTGACCCTCAAGCTCATTTTTATAGCATTTTTATCCATCCAAGTCAATATTTGAGCCTTTTTAGGACTTATTTTTCATCTTCTATGTAGTTGAACCACTCTCATTATAATGTTGTGAGCTCAATCGAAAATTAGTTTTTTCTGCTTGATCTCTCAAGGGGGCAACATACTAGCATTCTATCGTTCCTTGGGGCACAATGGGGCATTAGAAAAAGTTAGAAAAAAATTAAAATTTGGATTTGAGCAGTATCAATTCTTTGAAGCAATGCATCAAGTACCTCGCTTCAAGGAGGGGCAAAGGTAGACATCTAAAAATGTCTTGAGTATATCGCACACTTGATTTCACTTACTAACACCATTTCTATCCTGATTCACTCATTTTCATCTATTTAATTAAATAATGTCATTTGTTTAATTAAATTCACTATTTCCCTCTATTAATTGAATAATTAATATTATTGGATTAATTCACCCCTTCATGCTAATTTTCATCTTTTTTATTAAATAATGCAAATTATTTAATTAAATCTCCTAAGTCTTCTCATTTGATTAAATAATCCAAATTATTTAATTAAATGTCCCAAATCCCACTTTGATCAAATAATTTCTAATTGTTTAATTAATTCTCTAAATTCCCTCCACTTGCACAATTAAGTAATTTCTTAATTATTTAGTTGACTAATTTCTTCTAATTTCTTCAATCATTGAAAGAATATTCTCATGGGATATTCCTCCAATTTGAACTCAAATAATTTCCTCCACATAGAAATATCTCTAACATAATTCCTAAAATTTAGGGAATTTGTCGAGTCTCTCAAAGATTATGAGCCCTTGATCTATGTTTCATGAATTATCAACCATTTGATTAATTCTTGATCCATGCCTTCATATCTTATTTGATTTCATCCCTTGATCAACATTTTTCATCTTGACCATTGATCATGATTTCCAAATTCTATAAATGGCAGACCACTTTACATAATAATCTTTCATAAATCTTATGCAAACTTACTCTCTTGAATTGATTACTCAATTTTGATCAATTTGAGAGCTTTTTATGGATCATTTGTTCCAATTCTCATCAATTTACTTTCCATCAACATGGATTAGGCAAGTTTGAGCAATCTACATCACATCACACCAAATTTTCTTCAAATCCACAATGGAATGGGGGGGTTTTCATGCTAGTTTTACTTTGAATGATTTGAATCATGTTCCATGCTTTAAATTCGAATCATTTAGTGTTGTTAATCGAATTTCACTGAAGTATTACTTTTAGTTGGTCAATTGCTTGTTTAATTGCTTCATTTCAGTGTTATTTGATCAATTAGATTTATATACTTACAACTACTATCCTCAAGAAATAATTAATCAGGAGAGGCAAATGGAGGAAAATCCATACATGTAAAAATAATATATTATGTTCATTAGGGATAACACCACATGATCCAATATCCATAGCTATATTATATATTTATAGGGATGAAGTATGTAGGTCACCATCATAGACTACATAAGAAGTGAACTTAGCAACGGGGAGAAGATATCCATGATGACATAATGAAAATCAATAATTTGGTGAAGGGTAATGGATCTTAGTTCAAAAAATTATAAAATTATAACTAAATTAAATTTAAAAATAGTTGTAAAATATAAATCGTAAGATCAATCATGTAAGGGTGAGTAAGGTGGGTAATAGATAGGAAGTATAAACAAGCACATACAACCCTAAAATAAAGATATATAAATGAAACATTAAGATGGAAAATGAATGTCAAATAAAAAATAAAATTTGAAATAAAAAAATATATATTTGAAAACCCTAATGGTAATAAGAAACCATAGGAAGAAAACTATGTCATGTAGGATTAGACAAGTTCACCAAATGTAAAGGAAAAAAATTTCCTTAAGCTTAGTCTAGGCTAATCAAATGAAATGCATACACCTAAGCATAATTAACCTAGACTAATTAATTATTAGTTGATATATGAATATTGAGCTTAGTAATTGAAATATGTAGGTATGTAAATAGAAAACAAATGTACTTACCTCAATAACTAATGAATGCACAAATATTGATAAAGATCTAGATTTTGATAAACCTCAATATTAGGAAAATATTATATGAGCTAGATTAGTAATTATGTTGGTATAAAATTTTGTATTGATTCTATGCAAGGACAAGCTCGATGATATGCAATTAATCTATAACCATGATTTTTTTATGTATGTATGAAACCATTCTATGTGATATGCAAACTTTTGTTCTTCAATTCACCTAATCAACCTTGATTTCTTCTTTCTTTGTGTTTCCTAAAATTTATGTGGAATTGGTAGTATTAATAAATACCTTAAGAGTTGTTGATTGATCAAAGAGAGTCCAGTTCTCCTAGATCAAACCCAAAAATTGACCAATGATAAAAATAACAACTTTTAATCATGAAAATGCTCATATAATACTTACATATAGAACTAGATCGATTTTAATGTACTAATTGAAGTGTGTAATGCAAATGATATACAAAGGTAGTTATCAAGTCATTAAATGATTAGAATGAATGCATTAAATTATTTTAAATATAAGGACATCATAACATTTTGCATAAAATTGTGTTTAACCAATCCTAGGCAAGAATCGTAAAGGTGTGAAGTCTACACATTTAGATTTTAAATTCTAAATTAGGACAAGACAAGTTTACAAAGTTACAACGTGTGAGCTTGCAATTGCAAACTAGTCCTAAGATAGAAAGGGGGTTAGATATCAATGGATAATGTATGCATGGAAATAATTGCAAGCATAGGTATGATAATCAAGTGTATAGGGTGAATGTATAAGGGTGTGTGAACATGTAAATGAGGAGTGTTATGTGTGCAATAATGTGTGTGATAAGGCACGTAGACAATTTAGGACAAGAGTCTCATTTTTTTACAAAATTGTGCCATTTGTATAAATTTCATCATTACACAATTATATTCTTAATTATCTTAACAATCTTGTGAAGTGTAGGAAATTCATGTATTACAAATTGATCCTCATTTAACAAATGTGAATTTTACTTTTTATTAGATTAGGTATAATATGAAAATTTTACAACAAATAACTACATGAACAAACACATCTAGGAAAGTAGCATTTCCCATTCAAAGATTGAATAGGGAATAAACATCAAGTAGTCAGGACAAATAGGACCATGGTTAAATCTCATAAATAAAATTTACACATTATTTATGATTGTTTCCTAGAGAAATATTAGGTGTGAAAAGAAAAAGAACTTAAATATTTTTTGCCATAGAGTGGTGCAGTCTTATTTCAAATAAAATTTCTAGATTTAATGCTCTCGAAATGATTAGGTAAATTAAATAAATAATCAAAATTATTTAATTAATGTTAGAAAATAAATGAGAATTAATTAAATAAGTATAATTAATTTAATTAATTTAGGAGTATTAATGTGTAGTGCTTTCGTGATAACCAATTTTTTGAGAGACGATTTTTGGTATCTCTAGTGGTAGTATCAAGTTTTTGGCTCAAAATTAGAGGTTTCTACAAGTTTTGAAGCCAAATATGTCTTAGAGGTTGAGAATTCAAAGAGCGATATAGAGCATTTGAATGTCATCAAGACTATTCAACACACTTCATCTTTATCAAGCCCAATTTAAATGTGGATTAAAAAAATACGCTCTTAAAATAAAACAAAACATCAAGATTATCGAAAAAAAATTAGATAAATATTCTTAATTAAAAATAATGCCGGTATTGGCATGGTGTGATGGTTTATAAGTGGCATTGTTGTTCTTGCCACCAAGGTTCAAACCCCATTGGAGTGATATTATTGAATGGTTGTATTCCGGTTCATAGCTCCGGTCAAAAGCATTTACCCCTTAAATAAAAAAGTTAAAAATTAATCCCTAAAATTTTAAGATTAAATCTTTTAACTTATACAAAAATAAAAATAAAAATTGTTTTCACCTCAACCAAAAGTTGACTCCTCAAAAATTTAAAAAGTGGGAAATTGGTATCGTACTAATGTTTATAATCCATGAGGAGACCAACTTTTTGAATTATTGAGATTCAATATAAAAAAATATAAAAAATAAAAACTTGAATTATTGCACATGGTTTATTTGGCAAGCATAATAAGGACTTACTAACTTGTTTATAAGGGAAAAATGATTTATGTTGGCGAGAATGGGTGTGGGAATTATGATGGGTTATCAACCCATAGCAATGACGTGTATAATGATGGCCCTTAAAATATAGGGTTTGTTTGAACCCTAAGTCAAATTAACTATAGTAGTTTTCAGTGGTGATTTAGACTAATGATTTTGATGTGACAAAGAGTATCAGATCTTCTCTAAAATTGATTTGTCATTTTCATTTGTATTGTTCATTGAAAATAATAAGCACAAGAAGCAAAACGAATATTTTGGGTTTTAACTATTTTATACATAGAACTTGGAAAAGTTGCATAATTTTTTCACCAAATACAAAGAAGCATCTCTCATGCTAATGGGCCATGGTTCGTCCCCATAATTTGGGCCAAAAACCTTCTTTTAAACATGCTTTGTGCACCTCATATATAACTAAATAAATACCATCCAATTACTCTTATGAGAACAATAACTAAATTTCTCTATCTTTATATCATTAAAATCTTCAATATAAATTACAAACTATTATAAAAAAATAATTTGTAAAGAAAGAAGTCAATAAAACTTTACTTCTTTCTAATTATTTTTTTCGAGATTATCTCATCCATAATCTTTTTTACCCATTCTTTTTTCATACACAATCTTATAAAGAATTTGATTAATGATATCAAGTTTCCACAATCTATATAGCTGGTTTGCAAATAATCATTTCTTCTCCTCTAACTCTCTTTTATTTTAATGATGAATCACGAAATATGATTCGAAATGTTGATACAAAAATCTCATACACAATCAAATTCAAAAACAATAATTTAAATTAAAAATTTGATTAATAAAATTAATACATTGATTGATAACATTGCACCACTAGTTAATCCAACTACCTACCTTTGTTATCATGTCTAGTATTTCGTTCCAAAGAAAAACTATTCTCAAATGCTTACTTAGATAATAGTAATATGCCAACATAGTCCAAAAGTGCATAGAATTTCCCGCCAGTCATAATTTTTTATATTTTAATTCTAATTCCTTTAACACTCTACACCGACATCTCGTATGCTCCACTACACCGCACGCTGGACACGATAATCGATAAAACAATTAATTCAAATATAATTTGAATCTAACACTAATTGAATTTATTTTTTAAATGCATACCGTTACACATACTGAGGCACACTAACGAAATAAAAATATATAATTTTCTACATACCTACGAAAAAGCAAATTATAGGTAATGATTGTTCCTTTGGATTTTTTTTGGTATATAGAATGGAGATTAACTGGTTTTTTATATTTAAATAGTTTGATGCGACAGGTGGCATCAAATCTTTGATTGGACTGACGTAAGCCATCAGTCAATTGAAATTTATAATCTCGCTTGCTATTACAGAATATTAATTATTAATCATTGTTTTTCCACGTAGAAGTGAGATTTCTTCATGCACACTTCATCATTAATGAAACAGATGGATTTTAAGTGCATTAAGTGGGTTTGATCTAGTAGAAAATTTATCATTAATGCAACGGGTGCATTAATGTAACAGGTGCATTAAGTGGGTTTGATCTAATATAAAATTTTATGATTATGCACATTAAGTTGGTTTGATATTGTATTAATGAAATTTCTGACTTGAAATTGAGTGTGATTTTTAACAGTGATGTTTCGGATCAAACTTCATGAAAAAGAGTAGACAACCTTCTTAAAAATTCCGCTAATTCTATCATATGTATATCTATTCAACAACTATGTATGATAGAATAAACAGTGCTTCCTACAGCTGTTTTGGAGCTGCTTTGGCTGTCCTACAAAAAAAACATTATCTTAGGTATATTTATTCAGTAGTTTTCTGTCAGCTTCTTATGATGGGAGAGGGTTTTTATCTTTCAATTTATAGCTGTCATTTTTACAAGTGTTTCATGGTTTTTAGTCATGATCTACAAATGCCCCACTTGTTATGACTTTCAATACTGTCCACCAGTAATTGTTTGTCTTCAACTGTTAATACTGTTGTGCAGTGACTTATGTCCATGTCTGTTTGACTGTGGATCTGTAGTTGTTGTCTGTAATCTTTTGTTCTCTGTAATTCAATAAAAACTGCTTTATAATTGAGGACTGAAAATGAGTATTTTGTAACCTTGGTAAATAAAATATCATAGAAGACAATGGAGTGGAGTGCCACTGGCCGACAATAGTTATGGCCTTCTCGCATGCTAGATGGGCCACTGTTTATTCCTTTGAAAGTGGCCCACGTGTAGGCCATGGATAGGTGATGATTTTTATTTTTTAAAATTTTTTTTACATGCCAAGCTAAAAAGCTAGATTAGTTTTTAAATTTTAAAATAAGTTATTTTATAATATTAAAAGATAATTTGAATAGAATAATTTAAGTCAGTTCAAACATTAACTTCCAAACTATTTATATTTTAATTCTCTCACTTTTTCATTAAATTAAGTATTATAATTTTTTATTATTTTAGTAAGAATATATTTTTAAATTGAATGAAGTGAATGCTTGTATCTGCCAATTATAAGTTTGATTTGTTTGCTTAGAATGTGTTTTTTATTCAATCAAATTTACCTTAGTTTAAAGAAAACTCAATCAAATAGTCTTTTGAGAAAATTAAATAAGTAGAAATTAAATATCATCTTAAAAATACAACTCAAGTAAATGTAAGGACGAAAATTGTACATTTAGTACTTTTCACTCTTGTTTCACACTCATTTTAGCACCCTCATTTATTAAGCATGGTTTTGATTTTTGATTTTTGATTTTTTCACTTGGAGATCCAATTTCCCTTGAATCCATAACCTATGTTAACAAAGACCACCTTCACATCTAAACACCTTATTTTCCTGACTCCCAACCTTTCCCACATCCTAGAAGCCAGTGTGTTGCACTCTCATCCTCTAAATAAGACTACGTGCTCACATCCCCTAAATTTAATATCCACCTTTTCCATCGAAACACTTAATTTTTCACACACCACAACCCTTGATTCACTAGAAAACTATTAAAAAGGGTTAGTTGCTTATAAAAAGATGTTAAATAAAAAATAAGCATAGGGCATGGCCACTAGGGTACACATTTGAGCATTTGGGTCATCCTTAAGAGAAGCCACTCACATAAGCAATACCAACATGACCTTCATTGCTAGATCACCATTTTATAGCAACTTACACTTTACACCACATTCAAAGCTTATTTTTCCATAGACTATTGAATCAACCTAGGGTTATTTGACTATGCCAAATCCCCAAACGCACAATAAGAACCATTTTTACCCTAAATAGACATCCTAAATGTGTAATTGTAGGATTTTTTTTGAGAAGTTATAATTTTTCTATCAAGAGTTTTAGAGGAAACTAACACAATCATATGGTACATTTGTTTATAAAAAAGATAAGAATACAACTATATAAATAAAATTGCACACCTAGTAAGAATACTATAAAATTTGATTCCAAAATACAAAAAAATGAAACTTGATTCCAACAATGTCATCCCTCCTAACTTTCTCCATTTGTCAATGTCTACATTAGTCATCTAAATAGATGAGCCTCTCTTCCCCTTTCTTTCTTTTACAATGTGATAAATAAACTAAGAGAGAGATTCCTCCATATCAATGTCTAGCCTTGTAGCCCTTCTAATACACCTCAAGAATGTTTCAATAATTGTGAATTCAAACACTAACACCTCAAGAGGAGAAAGTACTAGTACATATGTTTTATATGGATGAAGTAATTTATGAAGGTGATGGATGAATAGAGAGGCTCATTTGACACACATTTTCCTTTTATTTATTTATAATGCATAATCTATTATTTTCTTTATTTGTTGTTCTACACATGCATGTCTTGCACATACATTCAATATAGGGTGTTTATCTCACATACCTTGGGAGAACATCCTTTAGGATGATATACCATTGTTCTAGGTTTTCTAAATGATAACCAATTACTTTAGCATGTTATGAATCTAGCTAACATAAATATCTATAAGTCATCACATAAGAGGTCATCTTCTTAATAACAACATTCCAACATAAATATTTAAGAACTATAGAATAGAAAAATGCATAATTCACTCTTTCATCCTCGTTAAATTAATGGTAAACATTTAACCATCTTTAAATTAAATGAGATTATAAAGTTGTTTAAATATATATTTATAAATAAATTTAATCTTATTAAAAGAACCTAAATAAAATAACAATTTCATATTTGATAATAAGAAAATAAAATAAATATATATAACATATCTATACAAAAACCAAATAATTTACTTAGCCTCTATTGATTGGGCTCCATAAACTCTTACTACCTCCAAGAATTATCCTATTATAAAAGGAGAAGGGTTTGAAACTTATGGCTCTCCCTTATTTATTAAAAAGAAGCTTACATCTCAATTTTCTTAATAACTACATCTTTTAATGATATCGAGTTTCCACAATCCATATTGATTATTGTTAGATGATTTCTGAATTCAATTGTGTAAGAATTTTTGCATCAATGTTTCGGATCACACTCCGTGATCACATCATCAAAATCGTTGAGAGCTCAAGGAGAAAAAAATGATAAGTTGCAGATCAAAAATTAGCTAAAAGGATCAAGGGAAAGGATGAGGGAGAGAGAGGTGGCACACATAACAAGGACCAAAAAGATAACAATTAGACTACTTGAACCAATGATATATTTAATTAAAAAAAGATAAAGAAAAATTTAGAAGAATACATAAAAGAAAATAAATTCTAAACTTACATAATTAATAGAAAGGTCACCTCCTGGAATTTGCGGCCACCCCTACCTGTCATATGAAAATTTTGTGACGGTTTGTTAATTTAAATGCCCGTCACTTTATGTTTTATGAAAAAATTTAACTATAAAAAAAAATTGAAGTTATATTTTTTTATATAAAATCTTTTATATTAAAATATTATGGATTTTATTAATCATACATATTAAATGTGATTTTTTTTTTATAAATTTCTATTTTTAATGTAACAAGTAATTTGATTTTTTAAAATATTATGTATCATATAAATTAAATAAGTATTTTTTATAGGAATCATAATTCTTAAAAATACCAAATAAACAATAAAAAATATAATAATTTGATACAAACCTTAATTATATAATTTGCATATATTTAAACACAAAAAACAACTTTTGGAAAGAAAGAAACTATTTTCTTTTATTATTTTTAAATTGAGATGCAAAAATTAATGATGCATTACATAGAAAATAAACAAAAATAAATGTTATCAAAGGTCAAGAACTCTTCTTGACTTTGTATTCTTCCATATTTGATATACTTTATTCCAATTTACATCACTTTCTTGAGGTCCATTTAAAGACACTCTCATTAATGCATCTAATTGTAGGAATAGTAAGCACAACTTTCCATAACTTCGTCATATGAGGATAGCTTCTATGCCAATATTCTGTGTTATGAAAGAATCATTGTAAATTGGTGTTGAAAAAACAAGTTACAATGCTATAAAATAAATGCTTTGAAAAAACACTGAATTTGTGTTATGTTATTCATAAGGATATCCTATATATATTAAAAAAAATGTAAGATTAGAAAATATTGATAATTAGAAATAAATCTAAAATCTAAAATTTACTGTTAATTGTAACAAGAAGTTTCTAAATTATGTAGAAAATAAATCTTGTTAAAATATTCAAAAAGTTAAAAATCAATTATTCTATTTTGAAAAGTTTTTTTGAATTAATATATATTTTTATAATAAATATTATAAATCCTATATTAATAAAAAACAATGATAACTATTAGTAAAAACGTCAAAATCTTTAAAAAATTAGAAAGAACTAATTAAATCTTGAAAATAGAATAAATAAATATATTTATAATAAATCATATATATTAATATAAAGTGAAATTAGAAAAAATTATTCCAATTCTAAACTAATTTATATTCTTATCAAACATTATATATATATACATATATACATTATATATATATACATATATAGACATATTATATATATACATATTATATATATACATTATTTATATATATACATTATTCCAATTCTAAACTAATTTATATTCTTATCAAACATTATATATATATATATATATACATATATACATTATATATATACATTATAATATATAATAAATTTTTACAGTTTAATAATAATTTTAAGTGTCATATTTAAAAAATTAGAAAGAACTAATTAAATCTTGAAAATAGAATAAATAAATATATTTATAATAAATCATATATATTAATATAAAGTGAAATTAGAAAAAATTATTCCAATTCTAAACTAATTTATATTCTTATCAAACATTATATATATATACATATATACATTATATATATATATACATATATACATTATATATATATACATATATAGACATATTATATATATATACATATTATATATATACATTATATATATATATATACATTATTTCAATTCTAAACTAATTTATATTCTTATCAAACATTATATATATGTATATATATACATATATATATACATATATACATTATATATAATAAATTTTTACGGTTTAATAATAATTTTAAGTGTCATATTTACGATTATATAAAAATATAGCAAGTCAAATAATACGGTCTAATAAATTTTTAAGTTGTAATATACAGTCCAAAATACAAAAAAAAGGTCAAATAGACCATCAAATTCCAGACTTGATCACCTCTATTTTTTTCCGAAGTTTAAACAAACAAACAAACAAAAACCTTTTATCTTGATAGCTATCCTCATCCTCCATTTTAGCATGTATGTTCTCTATTCTTAGAGATTTTTACCTATCAAAATCTTAAAAGACCCCTTGATCATTTCCTACCGATGAAAAATAATTAAAAAGCAATAATAAAATATAAAAAATAGAAGAGTCAAAATTTAACCCATGTGTCGAAACCCCATTTCACCTAAGCTGGGAAAACTTCGAGTCGTAAAATCCGAGAGTCGGCAGGCATATTGAACCAGCTGTCAACAGAGTTAACCATCACCATCGTACAAGATAAAGATTTTCAAGAAGAAATCATGGCTAAAATCCAAACCACTGAGCCTAAAAAGTTAATTGTTCTCTTCTTTAACAGTGGAGAAATTATCGGCCTATTGCAAGATTGTCGGTGGGGGTAAAAACCTGAAAAGATCAAGGTAGCCACTGGAGATTATTTAGTCAATCTGCCTCAATGAACTGAGGTCCTGGACCTCTCGTCATAGTCACGAGTACGCCGCCCTGGACGTAAATTGAATCAGAAACGAGGCAACCCAGTTAGTCTCACCGTGTGGCGTGCGGTAGCACAGACATCCATGCATGGAAGTAGCGCAGCGTACGGGACAAAAGGCCAAGGCAACGTTAAATATTGTGCAACGGAGCTCATCTACTACGTGTACGGTTGAGAATCGAACACGGTAGTGGTACCCTTCCTTCACCAGTGAAAAGTATTACATTCTTGGTCAAGAACACTAGATCTGTCTAGCGAACGACAGAAACACCTGAGAAATCTAACAAGAAATCGCTTGTTTTACAGGTACTAGTATCAGCTCGAAAAGAGATGGCCTTTGCTGGTCTCAAGTATAGATTAGTTAGCCGTGTTCACACTCAGTAGGTCGTATTTATAAAAGCTGTCATTGATTATGGGGCTGTAAATCACATTTTGTTTGTCAGAGCTAGCCATTGTTAGTCAGTGAAACTGTTCTTTTTTAATTGTAAAATGGGCTTTTAAGGCTTGTTGGAGTTATCCACTCTTAGATATTGAAGCAGTCTTGCTCTAAAACAGGCTTTAAGGTGGTAATGGTAATGATGAAGTATGGAATAGGCCACAAGAAAAAGGGTGTAGTGGACATAGTTTCTGAGCACAAGGTGGGGTGGGGTAGGTATCTGAACATGAGTTCGCCTCTGAAGCGTTATATGCTTGTTGCCGTATTGATCTTGCAAATCATAATACTTGTAATTGTGAGGGGGTTGCCAGTACCATTCCCCTGGTTGTCTCCTTGTCCTGTGCCAGCAGCAGATGTTTCTGCGACTGTGGGTGCCGCAGCATTAAATGTCACTGCAAGTTCGGATGATGATAGCGTAACATCAAATGTTTCTGAGGATGATGCAGCGATATCCGATGCTGTTGTTACTGAGTCAGTTGCATCAGATGTTTCTAATGCTGAGAACGCAAGCTGTGAGTTGGGTCTTGTCTATGTGTATAATTTGCCTCCTGTTTTCAATGTCGATTTGCTGAGAAATTGCTCTAGTTTGAGTCCCTGGGCCTCCTTTTGCCCTGCCATTGTGAATTCTGGCTATGGGGATGTGATCAGGAGACCAAAGCTGCAAGCAGAGGTGAGAGGGGCATGGTATAAGACTGATCAGTTTACAGGGGAGATCATTTTTCACAAAAAGCTGATGGAGCATCCCTGTGTCACAGATAAGCCTCATTTGGCCAGGGCATTCTATGTACCCTTCTATGTTGGTTTGGCTGTGGGGAGGTACCTGTGGAGGGAATACCCCACCGAGGTCAGGGACCGGGATGGGAAAATGGTGCTGGAGTGGTTGCAGGGGCAGGAGTATTGGAAGCGCAACTCAGGCTTGGATCACTTTATGATGGTGGGGAGGATCACCTGGGATTTTAGGTAAGGCTGATTTTCACGAGTCAGGCTTTTGAGAAGTTTGTGGATCTTGATCAATCATTTAGATTAGAAATCTACAAATCTTTTCCTTAATTTTTTTTAAGTGAATCTTCATTTGTAGTTCAAGGAACCATACAGTTTTAAAGATATGTTTGGATGCCCAATTCTATTTTTTTTAGCAGTTTAAAGACCTTGGCTAATCATTTTAGATATCCAATGCCTTGGAAATGTACAGACTCTTTCGTTTTTTTTAAATTTATTAGTTTTTCATTCAATTTTCAAAATGCTAGTACATTGTGATCAAAAGAATGAATCTTCGTTTGTAGACTTGTAGTTTATCAATACTGGAAGATTTTATGGAGCTATGCTTCTCAAAATTTTAGTTTAGCTGCAGTTCACAAGATTTTTCAAGTTCATTTTAATAATTTATACGATTTGTTATGAAAAGTTAACAAATTCTCAATATATTTTTCTCAATTTTTATTTTCAATGGGTGTTATTTCCGGAAGTAATGTTGAACAAAATTGTCAAATGGCAAACATCAGCCGCTGAACATTTTTCATTATTTCAGTAGATCCAAGGATATAGGTCTTCTAATTTCTTTAGGGTTTTACATGTTTTGTGTTTCAATGCTGACAAATACTCTTTTGGAATTGGCGAATGGCTTGTAAAGAAATTGAGGAAAATAATGGGTGAACATTAACCAAATTTCCCTATTTGCAGGAGATCCAAAGATGAAGATTGGGGGAGCAGTTTCATGTACATGCCAGGGATCGAGAACATCACAAGGCTGTTGATAGAGAGAAACCCCTGGGATGATAAGGAGATGGGAGTCCCATATCCAACCGCTTTTCATCCCAGAAATGCCCAGGATGTGCTGAGGTGGCAGGATCATCTCAGAAATGTTGAGAGGACCAAACTCTTTTCTTTTGCAGGGGCAAGTAGGAAATACATACCCAACGATTTCAGGGGAATTCTGTTGGACCAGTGCAGGAGGTCAATGAATTGCAGATCCCTCGATTGTTCTGGAACCCGATGTATCAATGACTCCATGGCTGCTGTTCATCTGTTTCTGGATTCAACATTCTGTCTGCAACCCAGGGGTGACAGCTTTACTCGGAGGTCCATCTTTGATTGCCTTATAGCAGGGTCCATTCCAGTATTTTTCTGGCACAGGAGTGCATATTGGCAGTATGAGTGGCACCTACCTTCCAATTACAGTAGTTATTCTGTTTTCATTTCAAAGCACGATATTAGAAATGGTACCCAAATAGAAGAGGTTCTTAAGGAAATACCTGCTACAGAAGTTCAGAGGCTGAGGGAAACAGTTATAAGCTCTATACCTAGATATGTCTACTCTGCACCTGGGCACCGGTTGAAGGGTATGAAAGATGCTGTAGACGTTGCTATTGATGGGGTTCTAAATAGGGTTAATTCATTGGGTCTTAGCTCGTATGCAGGGATTTAGTGAGTATTAGGTTATTTGTACATATAATATTTCTTTGATAATTCCATATTACTCTAATTATAGTGACATTTCTCAGGTTTCTGGTTCTTTAGGGACTTGGATCTATGATTTTGAGCCCAAGGTTCACAAGTGCCAGTGAAATTATAGGTGCTATTTTTTTGTCAGATAAAAGAATTGTAGCATTGATATTCATTGCTGAGGTGTATAATTCTTTGTGGCAAGTATTGCAATAAAAGGCCTGCTGAGGCCTAGTTCTTAAGCCATCAAAACACAATAACGAAATGAACTTGGACTGGTTTTGCAACCTTCATTTTTATCATGGCTTTAGGTCTATATCTTTTGTTGTTGGAATCCTTTTAGCACTTTTAATTAACTGTTATAATTTCTTGTATTGTTGAGTTCCATTATTGTACATACGAATCCCATGGACCCAATCTGATCATTTGCACAGATTAATATTATTTCTTTTTTTTTTTGTTCTAGGAATCACCCAATTTATTTGAATTTGGTTTTTGAGGTTCACTAAATACCCTTGTCATCTCTATCTGTAACGTGCATTCTTTCCTGTTAAGTTGAAGTATTGCAGATATGCCATGCATCCAGGTTCAGATTAAATACTTCTGCCAACATTGTTCTTGCTTTCTGGCGAAGGAACAGTTCTTTTATTAACTGAAAGTAAACATGTCTTTACAATTTAAAGATCATAAATCCAAACCTTAAGCATAAAAGTTAATATGTATTTCAGTACAAAGTCACAGAAGAATGCATTGCAATGGCCAACCATGTTTTGGAAGCCTGACTGCGGCAATCGATATTTAATCTGTAGTGCATATGGATTACATTTATTGATAGTTGGTATGGAAGTTATTGTACTAAGTTTGCTTACCAGATGACAAAAGCCAACTACGGAACACAACTGCCTTTAATGGAGACCTCAATGGCATTAGAACCGTCATTCAGAAATGTGTTTCAAGAACAATGATTCAATACATATTTTGTACCAGAATTGAAACAGGTACTTAAAAACTTCGGAAAACTAGCATCTGAAGCTGGAAATGATGGGAAAGCTGAAACTCTTAGAAATGGTATGTTTAGTTTTCTGAAACTCCTAGAGTTAAAACAGCTTTGGAAATTTTGAAAAGCTGAGTTCTAGTGCCAGAGCCTTTTCGGAAATCTTGAAGAAATGTGTAAAATTTCAAATATGTGTCTGAATCTGGCAAAAGAAATTCTTAGCCATCCCCTCTTTCTAGGAGATTCCAATGGGAGCAAAGAGGGCGGTCATAATGCAGTTCTGGTCTCTTGATTCTAGGAGCTTCCAATGGGGGTGAAGAGGGTGGTTTGAATGCAATTCTGGTCTTGTGATTGGTTATGTGTTAAATTGAATCAGAAGTTGAACTTATTTTCATGGGATCTTTTCAACCCAATTTAGTATAAACTTTTATTTAGCAAGTTATGAATGGCCATGGCAAGACAAGAATAATAATTGAGTTAAACATTCAGGCTTACAATATAAACATACGTTAAAGAGAAGTTTTTGTAGATTGAGAATTCTTCTGTAATAACCGTGTGGATGTTATTATGTCAACTTGATCACTCCATGATTGATCATTGGGATGAGGAAAACATATAAGATAAGGTTGTCTTTAACTGATACCTTTCATGGGAGGGAGATTTGCTTTAAAGTTAATCTTTTTGAAAAGCTAAGGATCAGGGTTTCAAAGAAGATTGCAGACCTAGCTTTCCTAAAAAGATGTTGAAATTCCCAGTTAGTTTGTTGCAAAAAACAACACAATTCTCTACCAGAAACATTACAATTCATTACATTGACCATGGAAATATAACATATTTAATCCATATCCTTCATGGGAGGGAGATTTGCTTTAAAGACAACCTTTTTGAAAAGCTGAGGATCAGGGTTTCAGAAGACCTAGCTTTCCTAAAAAGATATCGCAATTCCCAGATAGTTTGTTGCAGAAAACTATAAAGCATTGCAATTCTTTACATGGACTGTGGAAATATAATGTCTTTAAGAGGTTTTTTGGCAAATGGCATCAGCTGCAATCTTTTTAATGTCTCCATGTGGTCAACATTGGCATAATCTAGGTCTGACCTAGGCATGGGGCCCTTCCAAGATTTGAGCCTAGTCTTTCAAGTTTCTCTGCAACAAGTGACCCACCTTAGCAGAATCACAACTCTAACAAACATCTTATGAATCAAGACTTGCTACAAACTCAAAAAATGATAGCAGCAACAGTTCAAGGTGGATCTTTATGTATGCATCTATTACAGTTACAATACTTCTGATATCCCTAAACGAATTACGAGCCTGTTGGCACACCCATGATAGCAATAGTCAAAACAGGACAAGTCATCAAATCTCTATTTACCAAACTCTGTAAGCAGGTCATAACAAGAGTACATGATGCATTAGAAGAAGATCAAGCTTTAGAGCAAACTAATTCAAGTGGAGCCAAAATTCAAGATAACTTAAGTTCACACACGGCTGGGATGAAGCTTCTGAGACATGAATGAATAAAGGATATGCTGTAGCCAGTATGGGATAGTAGCAGTCGGGTTCTTCTGGGCCTATTTTTAATGGATTGGGAGCGCTCAACAAACCTCCCACCTTTCTCAAACCTAAACATTGTGTCAATAAAAAACTATGCTTGTGAAGCTAGGTGAAACATTTTGGGGCATTTAATTTAGGGATCGTGGCACAGGATCAAAATGGCAAGAAATTGCATCTCTCAATTCTCATATTAAAAGCTCTGACATTATGACAAGATAGAGGAAATCAGAATTCCTCTTATTGCAATATGATATCAAAAGTAATTCTCAATAATACATATCGGAACTAGAAGGGCTCTTATGATTTGACTGGAAAACATGTACTGAACAACTTGTTTAGTGTATTGCACTAGATGCATGGTAACTACACACAAACGCACCTACTATTGTAATGAACAAAGGGCTTTTATGTTATGAATGTGCTATTTCTTTATTCTTTCCCAAGTTTATCTTGGAGAAGTTACGTAAGTTATTAGCTTCTAGATTAATGCAGGGACAATGATACTTTTATTAAATTCTTGTATAATATCCACTGGAATTTTTCGGCTGTTTAATGGGATGCTTATTTATTCAGATACATTTAATGCTGGCTTGTTTTTCTATATAAAGTAAATTAAGATAAAGAAGCTCTCTATCTCATTCATTCAGATCTGATAGCATCAACAGAAACAAGAAGTTAAGATTTCGATGGATAGGAAGAGGCATAAATAATGTAGAACCTAACCTTCAGTGCAATTGAAAATTCTACTTCACAGCAGGTGCGGATAAAAATATTGTTATGGGGATGAGAAAAATGATATTTGCATCCAAAAATGTACATTTTGTTAGTGAGACGAGTACTGGAAGACTGGAGATTAGTTATGGTTTAAGGTTTACAAAAACATTTTCACTCTTATATACCTATGGATTGAAGAAACTTGCATCCAGATGGATGTTCTGAAAGTAATTAAATACAAGTATTTAGCACCAATGTGGAGTAAACTGACAAGGAGTCAGCTGACATTGTAAAGAACTCAAAATATTAAGAAGAAGCAAACTTCTAAATAGAAGCTTCTCAAAGCTTATGTCTATTGACACCATTGTGATCATCATTTTTAAGAATCCACGGATGTTGGAGAAGTTTTTGTAGAGACAGACGCTGCAAAGAATCTCAGACGCTACGAAGAATCTTTCATCAATATCTGCACCACAGTACCATAACAGGTTAGCCTGTTTCCTGCAGTTTTGTTTAGATGAGTATGGTTGCCCCTACAAAGGTTGTTCTCATGGCCAAGCGCACCTGATCAGTGGCATCAATGGAGCAACAGTGCTTAAATTTATGAGACCCAATACTACAAACCAAAATATTCATGATTTATCTATTACTATAATGTATTAATGATATAACCAATGCAAAAGAATAACTCACACTACCTGACAAATGAGTCTTATTGCTGCAGCAGAAAAATACTGGTGTTGGAGGAAACTTCAAATCAATTTTGGCAATCTTGCATCATTTTTAGACCGAAGCAAAGGCCAACCTAAGACTTGGATACCCGTAACTAGACAAACTTGGTTTATTCTAAGATACAAAAATTTGTTAACTGAAACAGATATTTAGGATCCTAAATTGAACACTGCACTTGACAGGAATTACATAAGGATCTCTAACCTTATGTAGAATGCTTCTTTTCTGCAAATGGGTGAATGGCACAGAGGAACTCATAACACATAACTCCCAAGCTCCAAATGTCAACTGCATTATCATGTTCCTTCTTCTCAACTGTGAATCGTTTTTCTAAACTATTTAGTATTACTGTAAGCTCAATGACTGCAAACTCAAGAAAAATATGCAAAACAATAAAGAAACTAAGAGAGGACTGGAAAATACCCATTTCAGGTGGTACATAATTCAAAGTTCCGCATATGGTATGCCTTTTATTAAAGGCATGCACAGAAAGTCCAAAGTCCGCAATCTTCAGTTCACCCTGGAATTCATTACTTAAAAAACCAGTAAGTTTTATAGACAGTCCAAGTCCAGATTAGGTAGCGACACGAGCCACCGCATTCAGCAAAGAAGTTTCCAGTCAGAATGATGAATGGGTTTTGTCCATATGGAATATGTTTAAGCATGAATATAAACATCAGAAAGCACCTTAAGACCAACCAAAACATTTTGTGTGACGAAACATCTAGGACTATCAGGTTGCAAGTGTTGACTATCGAGAGAGTTCCTTTGATATGATTGATGTTCTATGGAATTCATATGCATGCTTTAAGACCAGGTTAACTCAGAGTAGCTGCTCGTTTCTCACTGAAGAATCTGCAGCGTTGAAGCTCTCTCTGCAGGTGGCCCTTCGGAGCATACTCAAGAACAAGATATATATGCTTCTGTCAAGAAAAGGGAAGTGAAATGTTAATTTTAAGGAATGTTTATATTTCTCTGCCTTTAAAGCTTGAAATTACCCTCAACAATCATCCATGTACTGAAGAGCAATCCTATATAAACACGTTGGTCTTTAGAGAGATTACTAAACTTATGGAGGGCATCAGTACACAACATAATCATCTAGGAATTTAAAGTGTATAGGAAGCATACTCAGTCAATTAGCTATTCACAAGGTGGGCTTAGACTCGTGAACTAGGCTGTCGGTCTTGTCAATCTAACCTATACTTATATCCACTACTTTGTCTGAGGGTAACTTCAATAGTAAAAACTGAGATACTGCATTTTTCATAAAAAATTAAGTTAAATGGACACCTGGTCATGAAAGTAGCCATAATAGTATATTGGGATATCTCAGGTGACTCTGGATTTCAATCTCCCTTCTCAACAGGGCTATTGTCCCTGGTACCGCTGCAGGTGGTTCTCAAAGAGTACTTCAAAGCCACCAGATATTTATTCTGTTTTGAAAGGTAGACGAAGACAATTTGTGTCAAAAAAATTGTACAAAGACCACATGAAAAAATAATTTTGAAAAAGTTATTTTCAATTGAACCTTCTTCTCCATGGCTAGGTAGACGTTTCCAAACGTACCGCTTCCCAGTAATCTCCCAATCTTGACATCTTCAGGATTCCAGCACTTCTGACCCTTCTGAGCTCCTTTCTCCACCAATTCCTGCAATGAACAAATGGAAAACTTTATAGCTATGCTCTGGTTCAAAACCCCAACAACAAACGCTGAAACAAAATTTCCTCTCCTGATTATAAAGCCTCCCTACCTCCAACAATGCTAAATAAAGCAGCCGTACATTCATAGAATAAATAACCAAGAGATTCCAATGATTTACGATATACCTTCTTGATCTGACTGCGCCAGGAAAAAACCAGAACACTAAAACAGAGAAGAAAACACAGGTCTCGATGGCCTGGCCTATAAACTAATTGTTTAGACTAAAACTCTTGGAATGCCTATGATCAAGAGGGGGCTGCAATATTTTTACTAGCTATGATGATACTCCTCCAATGCTGTAGGTAAGAGTTTATCTACGTTTCTGCTTCTTTCATGGGTTTATTGGAGATGGGTTTTGCACCCCTCTTGCCTATTCTAAATGAGATCTACCTGTACAGCACCACTACCTTATGCTGGTCACGTGGACATTAGTAAATATTTTTAAGGATTTTGTTGAACATCAGGATAAATTTAACAGTGAAAATATGTAGATAATTTTATGCATGATAGCAATAAATCATAAATGAAAATAGATTACAATATAAATGCAAACCATAATTCAAAATTTACGCGGAGAAACTCTTGCAAGAAAAACCTCTACACCCAAAAAGATCCAAGGCTTTATTAAACCTTCAAATGAACTATATCAATACAATTTCTCTCTCTGAATCACTCCAACACTTCATGGCTTCAACAACTTGTAAATTAACTTGTTCTTTCTTCAACTCAAGCACTAATCACAAATCTAGGCATGAGAGAAACCACAAATCACAAATGGTTTCTAAAACCATTTAGGCATAAATCACAAAAATAAGAAACTCCCTCTTCCAATTGTGATTTTATCCTGCCTTTTAATAATGTGTTCATGCAAACTAAAAAATCTTCCTTATCTTCTCCAAGCTCACATTTAACTTCCCTTTTTTCATGCACTTTTTAATTTGACAACTAAAAAACACTCTACAAGTTATCATAATTGCATTTAACAACTTTCATGACAACTAAAAGATATTTACAAATTGTCAATTAATAATTATATACAAAATATGGACCGAACTGTCTCACGACGTTCTGAACCCAGCTCACGTACCGTTTTAATGGACGAACAGCCCAACCCTTGGAACATACTACCGCCCCAGGTGGCGAAGAGCCAACATCGAGGTGCCAAACCTTCCCGTCGATGTGAACTCTTGGGGAAGATCAGCCTGTTATCCCTAGAGTAACTTTTATCCGTTGAGTGACGGCCCTTCCACTCGGCACCGTCGGATCACTAAGGCCGACTTTCGTCCCTGTTTGACGGGTCGGTCTTGCAGTCAAGCCCCCTTCTGCCTTTGCACTCGAGGACCGATTTCCGGCCGGCCCGAGGAAACCTTTGCACGCCTCCGTTACCTTTTGGGAGGCCTACGCCCCATAGAAACTGTCTACCTGAGACTGTCCCTTGGACAGTAGGTTCAGTCGCAAGGTTAGACTTCTGGCTCTGTAGAGTTTGTTATAAAGTTCCAAAATGGCATTTTGCTTCCCGCCACACCAATAGAAACATTCTGCGTACTCCTCCGTTCCCCTATAAAATGCTTTGAAATTCTTATAGTTGAAAATCTCTTTAGAATTTAGCCCCATAGCCAATAATAAAAGTAAAACAGATATTTATTTTTTTCTGTTTACACGAATCCATATATTTTTTGAACAGATTCAATGGTGATCATTAATTGTAGAACACAATTGTTATAATTTATTTCTTTCACTTTTTCTTACTCCGGGTTATAAGTTATTAGAAACAAGACAACGAAATCCATATAAGCTATTTGCCATCACCTTCTACAATCTACCTCTCTATGAAAAATATGAATATATAGACACAATCTACATTTAGCAAGACCTTGAGGAGTTTTCTAATAAATCAATGAAAATACAAAGAAGAAGCAAAGATTGGGTACATGCCTTTTGTTCTTCCAGGACTTGATTTTCTGGAACTACTGCCATTGCCATTATTGCATCCCTTTGTTTTCTGTAGCTTTTTTGGCCTTGAATAATTACAATTCAAGAGAAATGTGTAGCCTCCAGACTATCTGGTAGAACCCAGCGATGGGAAGCGTACAAAGAGCTGAAATTGAGCTGTAGTTGCAAACTCTTATTATCTTACAGCCACAGCTTAAAAGACCCAATTACTCTGAATTCCGTGTACAAGAGAATGGAGAGAGAACGTCGTCTGAGATAAGGGCTAACAGCTTAGAATTTTGATATTTGAAAATCAGCCCTCCAAAGGTCACATTCTCAAGTCATCTGTCCAGCTGGTACATTGTTGGTCGTTCGTATACTCTATGATTACTAGGAGGTTGCCCTCGTGCAATCGAAGCATTCTTGCAGAGAAAACTGTGTGTTCTACTTAGGAGAATTAAATACGAACTCGAATGAATAGGTAATTAACATTGTGTTTTGCTCACATTCCCCGCCGATGTTTCCTCATTGATTTTTTTATTTTTATTGTTTTAGTGGAAAAGTTTGACCAAAAAAAGATGTCTATAAACTGAATGTTCCCTGCAATATACCAAAAATGAGCCCACTAGCTATTGAGTCTCGTTAAGTGCAAGGTCCCAACATCATAAGGGATAGGGATCATGCTTGAAGCGACTTTGGCAGAATGGATACCCCTCAGTATTTGGAGGTTTCAACCTAAGGCTCGTGCTCTCATATTGGATAGCTAAACAAATTTATAGGTTTGATATAAAACCCTCCAATAACAAAAGAAAAATGTGATATTAGAAGATTGCATATAAGAAACAAATATTTAAACAAATACTAAAAAAAAAAATTAAATTCCTTTTATTATAATCATTGCTTATATAATTGTAAACAAAATTACAATTATTTAAATTGATTATCAATAAACATATAAAAAACTAATTAGTGGAGTTGGGTAAATATTGGAATATTAAATGCAAGTGATAGGTGTATTTATATATTTGGGAATTATAATAAACAATTAAATATGGTGTTAGAACTTAGTTGTCATGTATAAAAAAATAGGTGTCTTTGAAGTCTTTATTGTTTTAAACTCTACATAAACGTGGAACTTTTTACACAATGATTATGCGGCTATTTGTTCAATCCCACACTATAGTGAAATTTGTGATTCTATTATTTGGTTCAGTCCAATCTTTTCTATTTGTTATGGTATAAGAATTGCCAACAATTAAGAATACCATAGGGAAATTGTTGAATTATGAGAGGAAAGTCTCTTTAGTCAACCCCCCTTGACTAAGTTTATGGCCTTATGCAAATGTCCAATAGACAAAAATCAAGTATACAAGTGTCCTAAATGATGCAATATAGATTAAATTTTTGTTGGTGCTCCAATTAAAATATTCCTAGAATTACTTCAATTTATAAGATCTCCCAAATGATTTTCAAATATCAACTAATGCTCAAGTGAATGTCTTTAAATTCCAAAACATAATGAATTGTTGCACAAATATACTAAGTTGACTTCCAATGCTATAAGGAGAGGGCAAGAGTTTGTCATTGGGTCAAATCCATTTCATGCAATATGGGTCCCATGCATCATGGAAATGCCCAAGATGAAGAAATTGAGGTCTTGGGACCAAGACTAGATATGTGGAAGTATGAGCTAATTAATAAGATGAATGTGTGGAAACATGGGTGGATAGGGAAAGGATACAATCAAATGTGTGAGAATGTGTGTAGGTGAGTAAATAATAATGGATAGGGATTAGGAAAGGAGCCAAGTGTGTCACATGTCACTATATAATCACATTCATACATTATTTCAAAATGGGCTCAAAACTAGATAAAAATTATAGACATATCTTTGTATAGAAATTACAATAATAGGCACATCATGCACTCTTTTATGTAAATTAACCTAAGACCATTAATTAAAAATATTGAAATTAAATGTATGGAATCAAATATATCAATTGGTACTTTGCTCTAATTTTGTTGTACAAAATATTTATAAAAAATGCATTTACCAAGGTTGTAGAATTTTTCGCTCTATTAATTGATCTATAAAATCGATTGTACTCTATTTGGGTTCAATCTACATGTGCAAGCCTCATGTCTATGTGTTTCGACTCAAACCTACACACAAAATTGAATTGATTCTTGTGGATTTGATATGGAAAAATGTGGAATCTTAAGATTCACTCACCTCATTTTCTTATGCTTACTAGTTGTGAGGACAGGTAGTTTTCACAAACACCTTTGGGGAATTTGTCAAATTGCAAGGGTCATATTTGTAAGAAAATATACTTGCAAACCCCTTACTAATTAAACTCAAAAAAATTTAACTAGTAAACATGTATTATTTTCACATTGATATTATGAGAAGAACATTGTAGGAACTATTCTACATGAATTTTATTAGCATTCTAGCACATAAATAACATTTATAAAGGAAATAATGTGAGAAGAAGATTAGAAAAAACCAAAAGAATAAGGATGACACAAATACACCATGAGGAAAACCTTTCAAGAAAAAATTAACCTCCAAAGTAGTGAAACCAATGTATTCCCAATAACAACAAAGATATAATATTGTATCAAGCTTCATACCTTCCATGGAGATCAATACTATTTTAATTCCATAGGAAAGCCAATATAATCCTAACAAAGAATAATGAATAACATCACCATGTCAAGCCCTTAATATATAGACTCGAGGAGTAAAAAAAACCACCATAAGATATTCCATGAGCCCAAATGAGGTCCCAAAATACCATGGTAAAAAATCTCAAAACCCACTACAAGAGAGTGACCTCCAAAATAGATTGTAACTCCTCTCACTAGCATCTTGACCTTCAATATGCAAGTTGACATATGCAAATCTCAAACACTCCCCCATGAAACAATAATTACATGTTACACCCATTAAGATGTTCTTCAAGACTAATATGTAACCCCTATTCAATGCCTCAATACAAAAATATATTTTCAAGTCCTCGAAGAATAATAAAATAGTTGCATATGTCCCCACCCTCACATTGTCCTACTTTTCTCAATCCATGATTCTTGGAGATATGTATATTATTTACTCATCTACGAACAATTAAGTTACACTAGACCTTCATATATGCAAGGTGAATATAATGCATGTGATCTTATCACTGTCCCACTTGGTATTCCCATTATAAAAGTATAAGGGGCTCTAAAAATATGGACTAATCACTAGGAAAAAATTCCATATCCTCTACTAACTCTTTTGTGCTTACAGGTTCAACAAAGAAACCTATAACATCTATCAAGTGACCACCATCTCAACCACAACACTCTCATTCTCCATCATGGCCAATCATGAAAGATAATATACCCAAGCCAAGAACACATTCTAAATGTCACATAGAAACCATTGTATCACATGTCTCGACCCAAACAAATACACCAAAGTAAAAACTATAACACCATTATAACTAGAAGCTCACAAGGAAAAATTATCACAGTACTCATTTAGTAGATTTACCTTCATATAATAGCCAATCCTCCCACTATAATTAGGAAAGAATGTAACGACAAGAACTCCCTATGGCTCCATGATTTTCATCTCCATCAAATAAGATCATCTATCTCCAACTAATAGATATGCTTAAGAGCATCCAAATCATGTAATAACTCTAATAATAATCAATTGCCCATCATGGCACAATAACACCCATCCTCTTTAAACGGAGGATCATTCATCTAAATCGATAGATCATAACCATCAACTCAACCAAATACTCTATGATCCCTTAATGATGATATAGGCTAGACCCACAATAGTGTGTCCCACTTGTGGGACATTAAAAAATTGTGTGGTTTAAGAGAAAGAAATAGATAAACACCTTCATTGGAAGGCATTTCTTTGAACGAAGGTACCTTCATTCAAAGGTGTTTGCATTAATACCTTTGGACGAAGGTATACCTTTGTTTTAAGGTCATATATATTTTCAATATTTTAATGGTTCAACAAATATTAACAAGTTTAGAACATTTTAATATTGAATCAACATTTCACATTGACTTAAGGTTGTCCAAAGCTTTGTTATCAATCTATTTTAGAAATTTCCATGATGTTTAATTGTTGTTACAAAATAGCTACATTTATTGATAAGATTAGATTTATCTATAATTCCATCTAAATGTTGTCCATTCACTTCTAAAATTTTAGAGAATTGTTTGGCCACAATCTTTATTTTTTATAAAAATCAAGTGGTTGGCAATTGTTCCAATATTAAGGATACATAATAAACACATGGCTTAAAGTCATTCATCTCAAGGGTGTAACCCTCTAATCTCTAATCCAAGAGATCTTAAATAGTACCCTTTAAATTATTATTTATAGACTTAACAATATCACCAAAAGGTTCCCTTGTAACCAATACTTATTTTTAGTGTACCTACCCATAAAAAATAGTGCACTTGTATCTCATATTCCTACAATAAGACACATAATTCTTCACTTGTAGTAAATTTAAAATATATATCATTAAGTTCCAACCACCAAACTTTGGACTTATGAATGCCTACTCTAGTAGATATAGATTATCAAGGGTCATGCATATCATTTTACGTAGCTTTGTATATTCTAAAATATGCATTGTTATTTATTGGGATTTTTATAGGAATATTTATTTCCTCTAATATATAAAGAAAATCAAATAGAGTTAAATGTGTCTCTATGTCACTTAACCTAAGTAAAAGGTTAGAAGCTTTTGCCTACTATGAGGATTTTTTTATACAATTCTTGAAACAAGGATTAATTTTCTACAAAAAATATTTGTACTAGTCCATGCATAGAGATCCATATGGTTTCAAAATCCTGAAGAAGATTGTCTCATGTGGCTATACACTCGACATATTTTTAAAATTCCAAAACCCATTTGGGACTTTAAAAAAATATGAAAGAAGCTCATAAACTAAATCCTCAACTTTTGATACCATAGAAAACCTCCTCACATTTTTAAACACTAAATTCATTATGTGGGCCATGTAGTAAATGAAAATTATTAATTTTCATAAACTAAATCCTCAACTTTTGATACCATAGAAAACCTTCTCACATTTTTAAACACTAAATTCATTATGGTGGCCATGTAGTAAATGAAAATTATTAATTTTGAAGAAGAAGTTTGTATCTTTACATAAAGACTATTACTACAACCTTGCATTAATAAAGTTCCATCTACCCCTACACTCCAACTTGTTTTTATAATTGTGTAGTCATCCATACCTCCACTTTCCTTAAAAAAAAACTATTTCAAATGGATTTTGAGATATTGCATTCTCCTTGATTTTATAAAGAAGGGGTAAATGAGTTTGGAAGAAATTACTTTTTATAATATACATATGCATATGTAGACACATAATCTTCCTAACATCATTACATACTAATGTTTCAATGCCACTAATATTTAATTAATCTAATCTTTCACTAATTAGTTAAATAGTTATATTGTTTAATTAGTCTAATTCATTATCAACTAATTAAAGAAATATTATTTAATTAGTCTAACTCAATGTCACATCTAATTAAATACCTCAATTTCTATCCCACATATAATCATACAATAGTATTATTTAATTATCTCAATTTCCAACTTGTTGGAAAATGGAGGTAATTATTATAGCTTAATACTTTGTAAACCTATGAGATTGTAGATCTAATTAAGTGTTCTTTGTTACAAATTCTTTGTATGTGATTATCTGTTTAGATTCATTATTACCAATTGTAGAAGTAGACAAAAGATTGTAGAAGAATAAGACCAAAAGATAGAAGTGACATATCATATACGCGGAGAAACCCTTTTGGGAAAAAACTCCACCACCAGAATCAATAGTGATTGTATTATTTAACCTTAGAACAAGATTACAATAACACTATATCAATCCTTGATTGAGATGCTTCTTTTTCCTTCAACAATTCTTCTTCACAACTTGCAATAAACTCTCATGTGTCCAAGCATGAATCCACACATCCCATGCCATGCTTCACAAAAGTACTCTCTTAGAACTCTCTTCAACTTGCTACAATAAATAGACAATTTTGAACATTGTAAACTCCAAAAAGTTGACAATTACAAGAGGATAAATCTCCTCACAAATATCTATGCCATTCTTGCGCAAGTAGAGTTCTTCCGTGAAAAACAATGTCAAACCAAGTCCATCAATTTGGGCGTCTCAAACTGAAGTCTTAACTGGTTGTTGGTTTCAAAGATATCTTGTAAGCTTCTCCTCAAAGTTGGCGCCCAAGAATGGGCCCCACTTAATTGAGCCTTGTAGATATCTTCTCATGCAAAGGTGTTAACTCCAAGATGCCAACTTGGGCACCCAAGGTGGGTCCAAGTCAATCTTTGTTAACAGAAACATATCTCTCCATCAATTCATGCAGACATGATGAATGATTGATCATCCCCACTTAACTGAATGTAGCCATCTGTTATTTGACATGCAACTCAAGTCATTAGCATGCAACTCAAGTTAACTGAAGTTAACTAACATGCAACTCAAACTAACTACATGCAACTGAAGATAACTGAACCATAACTGAACTGAATTGAATTGAACTAAACTGAACTGAACTCCACTCATGTAAATATCAATTCCTAACTTCTAGGATCTTTACATGCATTATTGAAGTGTTATCTTTCTCCAAATAGTTAACTGAACTCAAGGTGGGTTCCACCTTCCATGTGGGTGCCCCTTGTGCTCCTATATTGTAGGAGCTCTTCTTGGGCGTCCCCACATCTTCCTATCATTTAGAAATAATTACAAGTGTCAATTTACATGTTCATTTCATTCGAATTTAATCTCTTTCTAATCCTAGTGTTGGGGAACACTTTCCAAGGACTTAGGAGATACATGAAATATGTTTAGGATTGCAATTAAATGGCATCCTACTCCCAACATTCTCCCAATTGACATTATGCATTTCAATTATTCTAAATCAAGTATAGGACTCAAGGCCAATGGCCTTTCTGCACCAAGAGAACTTATCTGTAAGATAACCATCCAAAATCAACAATGGATCCACATCATTTCCAAATGCTCCCACTGAACCGTGATACTAAGCAACCCATGGCATCATGATGCACATAACCAAAACCACATCACTGTCATAAGATCAAACCAAACTTGTGTATCCAACCTCTCCATGACATTGTGATACCAATATGCAAACAAGTCCTTGTATATCCACCATCCTGCAAAATAAGACTCCAAGGTAATAACACACATATACATGCAATAAAAAACCTCTGAAGTAACTAACTGTAGTAAAGTGTAACCAGTCCAAGAGAGGTGCTCCTCTCATGCATAACACATATACCTTTTGGAACTCCCATTGCATAGGTAATGTCAAATCTGAAAACAAGATCACAACATTAACAAGTCCTCAAATAGCACTTCACATAGAGGATGTGGCTAACTCCTCTATCATAGTATCAAACCGTGTAAAGTAAGATCTCCTTCAACACTCCTAGACTGAAAGGATATCAACATATAACCATTCAAATTATAATGAAACATGGCAAAACTTAGATGTAAACCTCTCATAGAAAGTAGATCAAACTTAGCCAAACATTCCCACAACAAAAGGGAATATGCCTAAAGCCACTAACTATCTCTCGTACCTCTCCTACCCAAATCTTTAGAACTAAATCAAGTTCAAGATTGCAAGGAGAACAATGGAAATACATAAAACCATGCATCTACTTCTCAAGACTAATGCATAAGAGAAGACAAGATACATATTAATAATGCATCTAATAATCAAGCGGGCAACACCTCTTAGATCATTTTACCTGCCAAGTAGACCAAGAGTGGGATACAAGATTGTCCTGTGCATACAACACCAATCAATATAGGCTTTCAATAAAGAAAATCTTCTCATCAGGTCTATGCTGGACTCACATCCATATTCAAGTGTAGGCTTCTTGGTCTTTACTGTTGAAAAAGCTTTTCTTACAAGTAACCATTCCAACATATATCTCTTAACATAGGAAATATCCGGCCTAATCCAAGCCTCTCTAGTATCCATGAGCACCCACCAATCAATCCATGCCAACTTCAAATGCAACCTACATAATCATGAAGCTCCAAGCAAATGATTAATACTCAAAACCAAAAAGAACTACATCCTCTTCAAAGGAAGAACAATAACACCTTTACCAAAGACTCTAAGGGTCCTCCATGAAACAAGATGTTAAAACCTCTTCACATCACATGAAGATAACCATATCCTACCAAAGCTCTCACTGAATTGTGATACCGAGCTATAGATGGCAACAAGATAAGCATCAAACCATCACTGTCAAAAGATCCCACTGAAACATGTAACCAAGCTATCCATGACATCGTGATAACCATCTCCTAAATGAAGATCATCCATAGATGCAAAACCATGGGCTCAAAACCATGAGATCCAAAACCAGGGCCCATTACAACTAGCACAATACCATGTGTTAAAGACCACTAAAGGCTAATCCACTAACTCTAACCCAAGAACTAGTTTAACCCAACTGCCCTCCCCTTACCACCTGGGAGAACTCCTCTCTTACCAGGCCTTTCCTTTCAGGGATTGAGCAAGCCATACCAGGTCTTACATCCATCAACCCAAATACATTGCAACATACTTCTTTTACAAATCCGCAATAACACAATAGTAAAATCTCCCACTACAGCCAAAAAACCTTCAAAATTTTAAGAGAAAGGTGCCCCAAACTCTACCCAACTGTTAGCTTTGATACCAAATGTTGAAAATGAAGGTAATTATTGTAGCTTAATACTTTGTAAACCTATGACATTGTAGATCTAATTAAGTGTTCTTTGTTACAAATTCTTTGTATGTGATTATCTGTTTAGAGTCATTATTACCAATTGTAGAAGTAGACAAAATATTGTAGAAGAATAAGACCAGAAGATAGAAGTGACACAACATATACATGGAGAAACCCTTTCGGGAAAAAACTCCACCACTAGAATCAATTGTGCTTGTATTATTTAACTTTAGAACAAGATTACAATAACACTATATCAATCCTTGATTGAGATGCTTCTGTTTCCTTCAACAATTCTTCTTCACAACTTGCAATAAACTCTCATGTGTCCAAGCATGAATCCACACATCCCATGCTATGCTTCACAAAAGTACTCTCTTAGAACTCTCTTCAACTTGCTGCAATAAATAGACAATTGTGAACATTGTAAACTCCAAAGAGTTGACAATTACAAGAGAATAAATCTCCTTACAAATATCTATGCCATTCTTGTGCAAGTAGAGTTCTTCCATGAAAAACAATGTCAAACCAAGTCCATCAATTTGGGCATCCCAAATTGAAGTCTTAACTGATTGTTGGTTTCAAAGATATCTTGTAAGCTTCTCCTCAAAGTTGGCACCCAAGAATGGGCCCCACTTAACAGTGCCTTGTAAATATCTTCTCATGCAAAGGTGTTAACTTCAAGATGCCAACTTGGGCACCCAAGGTGGGTCTAAGTCAATCTTTGTTAACATAAACATATCTCTCCATCAATTCATGCAAACATGATGCATGATTGATCATCCCCACTTAACTGAATGTAGCCATCTGTTATCTGTCATGCAACTCAAGTCATTAGCATGCAGCTCAAGTCAATTGAAGTTAACTAACATGCAACTCAAACTAACTAAATGCAACTGAAGATAACTGAACAATAACTGAACTAAACTAAACTGAACTGAACTAAATTGAACTGAACTAAACTGAACTAAACTGAACTAAACTCCACTCACATAAATATCAATTCCTAACTTCTAGGATCTTTACATGCATTACTGAAGTGTTATCTTTCTCCAAACAGTTAACTGAACTCAAGTTGGGTTCCACCTTCCATGTGGGCGCCCCATGTGCTCCTATTTTGTAGGAGCTCTTGTTAGGCATCCCCACATATTCCTATCATTTAGAAATAATTACAAATGTCAATTAACATGTTCATTTTATTCGAATTCAATCTCTTTCTAATCCTTGTATTGGGGAACACGTTCCAAGGACTTAGGAGATACATGAAATATGTTTAGGATTGCAATTAAATGGCATCCTATTCCCAACACACCTCACATGGATAATTAAATTAATATTTAATTATTTAATTTACCTATATTTTCCACGCCATCCCAAAATAAATACAATTCCCTCCCAATTTTTTAATATGCTTTTTATGGTTGCAAAAAATTGTTATTTTTAGTAAATACAATCTTAGTCATTCATTTTAAACAAATAAAATTCAAACCTTCCATTTTCTCCTTGATTCTAGGAAAGTGTTCTCATTAAATCTCCATCATAGATCTCATCCTTGAATATTAACCATCCATCCTACCTACCAAAAATCTATAAATTGGCACATTATCCTATGTAAATCAGATCAACCTTCAATATTCACATGTAGAGATTTTGAGCAACCACTTCTTCAATCTCATTAAGAAAATCCACTTGCAATAATCAAATTTGGTAATAGTTTCTTGTTTATTACTTCAAATTTTCATTGTGCTCAATATTGATGTGAACATTAGAATAAGATTTCAAACTTATTTTTGTATTGGTTTCAGTGCTTGATTTAGTGTTCACATTTATGGTGATCATGGTAGGACACCTCTCCCCTTCATCTATAACATTTTATATGGTAACATTTGTTGTGTTTCAATAAGATTTTGTAGAGATCTTAATACTCCCAACTTCTAATTCAAGTTTTACATGGTTTTGGATTCTTTGATTTTCCATGCTTGTTTCCATTGTAGTTCAACATATATAATATATGTGACTATTTTGATAATTTAAAAATACTATTGTTAGCATACACTATATTCAAAACTATCATAAAGTATGAAATTAAGTAGAGAAACATTCTTGTTATATGTAATCTCCATCAAATACTTTAATCTCAAATATTACAAAGTATATTGTATTGGATCAAATTTAATCTTTAGGTATTATAGATAGTGTTTGGTTGATTTGTATTGTAGTGACAAGATCAAATAAAGAAGAACCATAACAATTTTACTTTCTAATTTGGTATCAATATAAGCACTCAAGGAAAAATTCATTTCATTCTTCCAAAGTAACTCATGGGCATTGATTCTTAGAGTGATGTTGATCTAGAGCTCTTTTAAATTCAATTGAATTCTTCTGGTGATCTATATTGAAGTTTGATTTAGGTTTTCAGTAACTTTGAGTTTGTCTCCCCATCCTTCCTATTGTTGATGTAGAGAAAACCACTTAAGCCTACAATTGGTCAAGTTCTAGGGATTACAATAAAAGATAAATTTCCTAGGCTTACCCCCATGTCCACCACATTCTAATTTGCACATCATAAGAACCACCAAGCCATACAAGACAATGGCAATAACCCCTGTTCCATAGCATACATAATTAGCTCACATGGTTGCATCATTATATGCCTTCCACTTATTCTTTGGCATGTTAGAATTCTCATAATGCACTAATTTGAGGCATATGAATGACTTCTTTATATGTTGTATAATGAAAATCATCTGCAACTGCTAATAATTATTTTTGCATCACTACTATTGGTAATTGTTGTTGAATCATCGTTGCCAAAGATTTATATCAATTTTCTTTATATGATGGTTTCGATATATGATAACTATTTTGATAATTAATAATTGTCTTATTGTTTTCATTTTTGCTTCTATTCCTATAACTTGTAGGAAAATCACTTGAGAAACGCCAAATTTTCAAAATTACCAACTCATTTTTATAGGGTTATTTTTCCAAGGCTCAATTTTTGAATTTTTTTTTTATTATTTTCATTTTTT